>JANBPT010000653.1:0-27036 GCA_027575765.1 Tieghemiomyces parasiticus
GAGAGAACGGGTGAGTTGGGGCCCGGAGCACCGTTGTGGTGCCCATACGTGGGGGACTGGCACCAACTGGACCAGTAGACAGGCGGGGAAGGTTTGTTGAGGCGAAACAGTTTAAGAGCCGCCCGTAGGTAGCGGGTGCTACGCCCTGTCCAGCAATAAAAGAAGTGGATGACCTAACGGAAACCGAGTACCTGAAGGCAAACTCGGTGGTTCATATAGCAAGGCTGGGCTGCAAGAGCGATTGGTTTTGGAGGTGATTCTGGAAGGTAAAAGGCTTCATGGGTTCATGCGGTGGTGGCATGAGTTTGTGGGGAGATGCATGGGTGACTCCTGCGGTACAGGCAGCCGGCTGTAGGCTGAAGTGTTGGTATCGGAGTTACTTCTGGGTGGTATCGGCATGCGCTAGTCCTAGCGTAGTTTATAAGTACCACACCTATGAACGCCCTCCAGTATGCTTTCATACACATCCCTGCCGCATATGTTGCCTCCATTGGTGTATACATTTATCGGTCTGTATCGACATTGGCATATGCGGCAAACCTGCCTCCACCTGTCAAAGTCAGGCCAGTGTTCGCCTAAGCTACTTCCAGGACCCAGATGGAATCAACCCAAAAGGCCCTCCCCGCCGTCGTGGATTACGTCCTCAACGACTAGCTACTTATGTATCTGCTTGGGCTCAGAATTACCCCTGCCATGCCCACTGCAAGCCGTGCCCGCCCCCCTCTCCCCACTGTTGGCTGCCATGCCTACCAACATTGGTCTCAGCCTCCCTCATCGTGCTCCAGTTGCGTTGCACCCAATATCACTCTGCACCATCTTGGCAACCAGTATCTTTCCCACTTGACGACCCTTGCCAGCTCTCCCAACCCATATACCCCTATATTGACACCACCACAGCCTATGGTGATGGAGGGGGGTATAAACGTCCCTGAAAAACCAGAGGGGACTGTCGGAAGTTGGGCTTATTGAAGGCTCGAGAAAGGGTGGTGAGAAGAAGGGTGCCAGATCAGAAAACGGCCTGGAATGGAAAGCCACATGCTTGAAGACTCCCTGCCCCCTCGCCAGCCAGCCGGGTGCTAAAAAGGCCCCCTACTCCTACCATATACCTGGTGGCCCCGTATGGTCAAGGCTTCGTAGACGTCCTTCCTGGGTGACCATGTCCATGGCCGAGAAAGGGTGCCAGTCGAGACCGAAGCATCACCATGACCATCCACCAGAGAAGTTGGCCGGCTGGGCGAGGGAAGTGATTGCCAGATAAGGCGGGTTGTGGGGGAAATGAAGGACCTAGAGGGTTAGGGGAGTCTCGATGGCCAGGCGTGGGTCGTATAAGGGAGCCATCGCCAGCCACACCGGTTCGGCTAATAGGCGACACAGAGAAGTGACAAGGCTGCAGTGGAAGTCGGAGAGTACGGCGTACGCCGAAGTGTTCAGGAGTGGCTCACGGGTGAGTTGGTAATGAGCCGTGGAGGTCGGATAAGTGGTGGTGGTGGTGTTCAGTTACGATACCCGTGGTAATACTGCATTCTGAATTTGGAAGGCGCGCACCTTCAAGTATACCTGTCGCGAAGCTGGTATCGCCCTCGCTCGTCGGGTGGGCACTACCTCGGCCTTCTGTCCGCTGAAACATGGCAATACCCTCCCGGTTCCCGGCGTTAAAGCGGCAGCGCGTCGCTCACTCGGTGCCGGCTTTATCCAAAGAAGGCCGGCCATCCCACTGTCTAAGGTTACGCCAGGTCGTTTACTGAAACATATAATGTACACTTGATAGTATATAGACCTAACTGGCACAATGAACGCGGCCCCGCCCTGCGCTTACAGCAGGTGCTCGAGCGTCACGGAATAGTAGCCCGGTGTGGTTGGTGGGGCATCCCGCAGACTCTCGAGCGACGCAATCAACCGCAGGTTCCCAGGGCTCGATGGGGAAAACCGAGCCAGTAAGCCGAGAATCTCGTCCAGAAAGGCGGCGGCCAAGGGGACTCCGGTCGTGGGGTCAGGCGTGTGGCGCCGGCCGTGGAGCACCTCGATGCACACCACGCCTGCCGCGTTAAGAGTTCCAATGAACAGCGCGGCAAACATCTTGTCAAGGTTCTCCACATTAGAGGCTATGTGGCGTCGGAGGTCTAACACGGCCTCCCAGCAGCGCTGGTCGCATAGCCGCAGGATGGCACTGGGCACCGTGGTCTCTCCGCCGCGGTGCTTGTCGGACGCTGGGCTACCGGTTCGTGGGGAAGTCGTGTCCAGTTGGTGGGGGGTCGGTCCGGGGCCCAGGCTGTCGTCGTCATCGACGATGGTAACAGGATTATTGCTGAGGATAGTGCCATAGTAGCCCTCATAGAAGCTGTCCCCATCCTCGTCCAGCAGTGTCGACAGGGGCGAGGCATTGGGATGCGCCGTGTCCTGAGGAGCAACCACTACGCCGTCTAGGTGGTGGAGGTAGATCAGGAGCAGGTAGTAGCTCTGGCCGTCCTGCATCTCGCGAGTCGAGAGCTGTTCGGGCACGTTGGCCGCAGCGGCACCCCGGGGTGAGCTCGAGCGGCAGCTGGTAACCTTTCGGAGACTTTTGGAAGTGAGTCGCCACCGATCAATAGCCTGGCAGGCGCGCCGCCAGTACCGTTGCCACCGTGGAACGTCGTGCTGGAGATACGTACGTGTGATCGCCACCAAGTGAATAAGACACGATAGATCGCAACTCACCCGGATGGTGGGGAAGTCGAAGAATGATAGGAATAAGGTTGGATGATTCGGGCTGGTATTCATTTCGGAGTCGACTTGGGCAGCCGCCACAATAAAGTCGGGCGAAGGCTCGGAGGGCCAATGTTCCGGGTATAGAACCCGAAATTCATCCAGACGGGTTACTGGTCGGATCCCAAAGACTGTGGCGTTCAAAGCATCCTGCATGACTGTTAGCCACCAGGTGACACGGAAGTGGTCAATTAGAAGCGGGTCGCGGATCTGGGTCGCGTCGAATGAAGAGCTCGAAAGTGGGGACGGTGGTGGCTTCTGGTCTATTAAATGGACCCGCATGGCCTGTACTTGCCGGGTGACGGCAGCTCGAAGCGCTAAAGACTGGCTGTAATCGCCCAATGCTAAACAAAACTCGGCCGCCTTACAGAGTAACATGATGGCATCCGTACCACAATCCCCTTCGACAAAACGGCCCACGGCCTGGATCAAGTGGTTACGGTAGAGTCTGGCAACTACCACTGGTTGGATGGTTTTAATGGCTTCGTATTCAGTCAACGGACTGCAGACGAGGGCCACGATTAACTGGAGCTCGGATGGCATGGCATGGTTGTGCAGGCGGAGTATTGTACGATGGTACTGCAGGTCGGCGAATGGCCCATAAACTTGATGGCAAAACCCGTAGATAATGTTGAGTAAGACTTCAGAGTGGAAGAGCAAGTCGGTGTTCATGAACATGGGTCGGTAGAGGCTAGGTGAGCGCATGTCCGGAGCTGAGGAAGCCATACATGGCTGCGAAGGGTCTGTCGTCGAGTGAAGTATGGATGTCTCCGTGACCCCGAGCTTCTCCGCTGCGCAGTTCACGAAGCGGAGCGCTAGGCTGTGTGAACTAGCTTCTTTAGAGCCCGGTGGGCTCTCTTGAACCGTGGCTACATCCGGCATCACAGGAATGTGTGCTACTGGGTTCGTTGCAGCGGCTTCGAAGTAACCGTCGTCACCGGGGAGAGCAAGGTCATCGAGGTAGTCAGCCGGGTCAGTCGAGGGCAACGTTGAGGGTGGACCGAGGGCTGGGGTAGGTGTCTGACAACTGGTCCTATTCTGACACGCACCAGGGCTGGAAGTCCCCGATATTTTCGATGACCCTGCGGGCGTCTGGTCGTCGGATGTGAGGATACTCCGCGAGTCGTCAGGTGCGGCACTCAGTGCCTCGAGTGCGTTACGGAGACGGGCCGGGGTCAGCAGGTACTGGCAGTCGAGGTCGCGCTGTAGACAACCGGTACAGTGCGGCAGCTGCTTGTCGCATTTCGCTTTGCGGGTCCGGCAGGCCAGGCAGGAGAACCAGGCCCGGGGCTGGGCGGGTCCTTGCAGCCGAGCTATGGGTAGACCTTGTGTGCGAGGTGGCATGACATAGACGAGGAATCTCGGAGAGAGTGGTAGCACAGAGGAGGGATACTGCGAACCGACCGGGATGCAAATCGCGTCCGAGGCATGGGCATATGAAAGGGCAGGTAACGCTAATGAGGCCAGCTGGGTTCCGTAGACCCGGGACTAGTTAGCTAACGGGATTGGCGCAGGGAGAGGCAGGGAAGCGAATATTGCACACCTATAATCGGAAGGGCTTGTAAAAGAAAGGTTAGAACCAAAGTATCCACCAATCGCACCAAGCAAACCGCGGTGACGCCAAGCCCTGGTGGTTCTTAGGCCGCCTACCGGTTAAGTCCGCTTTGTGAAGCGTTGACGGAAAGTTGAACCGAGATTGATGGCCTGCAGCGCCATGGAGTCTAGTTGACTGGCACATTGAACAAACTGTTTGGACCCGGCCAATGGCAAATCCCCCGACAGCCTCGGTCCACCAGTGGACCTGGCCGGCTGGGGGTATTCCTCCGACCTTTGGATCTACCAGCCTAAGCTGTGCTGCGGATGATCAACATCGCAGCTATGGAAGCCAGGGAGAGTGTCATAGAGCGGGTAACAGTGGGTGATGCACAAGAGCAAGTAGTTTAGTAATGAGGCTTTTCACCAACAGGGTGGTCGGTTAGAAACTACACCGCTATGCTCCAATGGCCCAGCCAGAAGATTTGTTGTATTCTAGACTCGCCCTGCCCCCGACTAGCTGATGGCTGACCGACGCCCGAATGTCCCAGGCGACAGGCCCACTACTACACTTCCGGGTGGACTCCATTGAGCAGAGGGTGTCGCTGTTCCAAATACCAGATCTTGCCCGCGGTCCTAAGGAGTGCTTCTGCCCCATAGCAGCGCTTTGGTGTAGTGCAGTCCGCGGGCCAGGATATCTTCGGGGCGCCATATATCGGGCGAGGTATACCGCAGGATGCTTGGCTATGGCGTTTATACGTTTTGAATGACCTCTGTGCTGGTTAGCCAGCTGTGGCTGATGCCGCATGGAAATGGATTGTAAACTTCTAAGAGTCGAGAGTGGAGATTTCCCGATGTTTCCTATGTCTTGGGAGAAGACCCTCTTGGACTCCAGCCTTTATCGCAGGGCAGCAATACGGAGTTGGCCATACTCTAAGAGGAGGTACCGTAGTGTGGTGTGGGCGGGGAGGGCCCCGCCACCTCCGCATCCTCAGAGCCCACCCAGCCGTATGGAGCTGAATAATGTGAAGAGGACACCCACCCCCACGCACGGGTATAGGGAGGGCACTTGGCCTAGACCCACCTTTCTCCCTCGCTTCCTCCGCAATACGGGTCCATTACCGTTACCTCTCTTCGCCAGGTCGAGACCTGTCTTCCAGCTTTCCCCTACCTTAGGCATTGTCATCGCTGTCGTCTCGCTTCTTTTACGAACGATCCATATATTCAGCACAGTAGCCGCCTGTTCCCCCCCCCACAAGTGTCGATCGGTTATGTTACGCTTTGAATCGTATGCGAAAGCTGCCTTTTAGCTTCAGCGTAGACCGTCCTTATTTGGAGGTATTGCACAACCAAAGGCGTAGTGTAATAGGGTGTATTACCCAAGAAGGGAACTGGTAAGGTGAAAACTGTGGGAGGATCGTCTGGCGAGAAGACTACGGATATAAGTAGGTTTCTAGCCCATTTGCCCGAAATAAAGCGTATAAAATATGCCCATTTTAATTTTGTGCATTTTGCGGATATGGAGAACCCGCTTAGTGTAATGTAACGGAACTGTTTTTCACTCTCTCTTCCCTGGTAGGGAGGGTCTAGTTTCCAACTGAGTTTACCTCCGAAGCTGAAAGGTCGCGGCCTTGGACCGGAAAGCTCCCGGTCGGGTCCGCGTTTACCGTAGTTCCCGACGAATCCACTATATTTAAACAATAGAATCCAAGCCAAATTACATGTCAATGATTTCTATTCCCAATAATGGTCATCATTCTGTACAACTCTGCGTGCTCTTTTCTTTCTAGCTACCACGACCGGCTCTAACGGCACTTAGCTGGAGTTTAGCATGCTCCGATTGCCAGGCGTTCACGACCGCCTCCAATGTGGGTAATATCTTACCGTGCAGCTGCCATAGTTAACATCCCTGCACAGCCGGAAGACGCAAGTAGTTAGATCAGGACTGTAGAGAGGGGCTTCAAGAAATTCGACTCCGAGGTCGGAAATATAGGCCTAGGGGGGAGGGGTTGCAGAACGATGTGGTGGTGTATTATTGCGCTAGAACCGTAGGGTTAACGGCCCAAATTTTCATGCGCCTTTGCCCAGGCCTGAAATATGGGCTCTAACCTATATTTAATGTAGGGGTTAGCCGCGTCCTTGGCGCCGGAGGGTTTGGCGTCCGGGGTTTACCGGCAGTTTCCGGTAAATAATACACTGTCCGAATAACCTTGGGTATGGCTTAGTCCTAGAATGCCTGGGTTGGGACAGGATCACATTGAGGGCACCGTCTCCGGCGATTACAGCCAGCAGGGGGGGGGTTATAAAGGTACGCACACACCTTGTCACCCGTGGCCATGGAGTCCGGCAGGTTGTCACTGATTCCGCCGAACTCTTCTCGGAAATCGGAGGCCTAATATATCCTCAGGAAATTCCGGTCGCTGGTGAGGCTGTGGCGGACCCATTAGTTAAAATGGCCGCACAAGTCCAGGTCTCTGAACAGCACATTGCGCATAGCAGTTGGGACAGCGCAGTATGCATGAGAAAATTGTTCAGCAGCCCAGTGTCGGTCTTCCTCTAACAGTTCAAGGATAATGACTCTGTAAAGTTCGCCAAGGGTGTTTGACGGGCGGTCAGACCATGGCTCACCTTCAAGGGAGTGGTACCCCGTACTAAAGCCAACTATCCGCTTATTGACTGAGGTGCGGGGCAGGACAGCCAAGCCCGACACGGCACGTAGAGCACAGATAAATCGTAATCTGCCTTGAAGCTCTAGACTTTAACCTAATCAATGCGAGCCTACACGGCACAGTTGGTAAAGTTGGGAGGAGTGATAGAAGGGGCTTCAGAAGTCGACGTGTTGGACAGGTGGAAGGGCGAGCTGTGACGTAGGAAACCATCCAATTCAAAAACGGTCTATGGTATTGAATTCGTCGCTCTAGACGCGCCTGAGATTCATCTACCACACTCATGTCCGCGATCTCAGGCTTTGCTAACCCGCTAATTTTGACACCTTCAATATTTACCTTATAGTCCTCTTCGCTTTTCTGGCGTTTCTGGCTTAGTTTACCCCGCTCACGTTTATAGGTAATACCATATAGTTTGAGCCATCTAAACGTGAGGCTCCAGACAATAACTCTGTGGATGAAACCTAGAGATGGCTTAGGCTAGGAATTGAATGGTGTAAACCATTTTAGAATCGGTCCATTTCTCGCTTCACAACTTGCGTCTTTGCCTCTTCATCCCACTATCTTTCGAAGTTCAATCCCCCCACCCCATCCAACTATACCAGGCGTGGTGTGCGGGTCCTCATTTTTAATTCTTATTCCAAGGGCCACAAGATAGATTGTCTTATATCTGGATCGTTTGCCCTACAGGGCCTGGCTGCCCCTAGCCATGTCACCATCTACAGGTGGCCAGCTCGCTTTTTCACCGGCCACTACTCCTCTGAGGAAAAGCCCCGGCCAGGTCGCCCATCAGATGACATTGGTAAACTTTACAAGGCTGTACTACTGGAACTGTTGGAGGACGACCCACCACTGACTGCTGACCAACTAGGCCATGCCTGCTGCACTTCCCTTAGTACCATGCGTAGAGCCCTGGGGCTGTGTGGCTACCGCGACCGCTGGGCCTCTCATGACCTCACCAATGACCAGCACCGCCGATAGGCAGGCTTTACCACTGAGTTCCAGGAGAAGTTTGACGGAAGCCAGTGGCTACCTGCTAGACTCTATCGTCCTAGGTGGCGAGACCTGGGTGTACCTTTGTGGCCCCCCTGCTGGCCCTAATCGCTGGAGGGGGTGTCCTAAAGAGGGTCCTGCACCAACTGAGACCCACCGAGGCCGTACCACTCCCAAAGTGACGCTGACCATTGTTTTTCACCAGGCGTGGCCTGTTGCACCTGAGCGTCAAGCCTCCTGGGTGTCAAGGTCTCCACTGATCACTACGTAGAGTGTGGGCTTGAGCCCATGGTCCAGGCCTGGCTGGAGGCACGTGGAAATCTGGGCCGTTACCCTCCATAGCTCTACCATGGTAATGTACCGCCGTCTCGTGTTGCATCTATCTAGGCCTATATTTCCGACGCTAAACACAAACTATTGCCAGCCCCTCCCTACAGTCCTGCTGACTTGGCCTCCAACGACTTCTGGCTGTTTAGGAGTATCAAACAGCAGCTACGGAGTAAGAAGGTCTCCGCAAAAGAGGTGGTCGCGGAGGCCTGACAATCGGAGCTAGCCAGTCTCCAACCAAATTACTTTGGAACTTGTCATGATCGCTGGCTAGTACGAGGCCGCCGAGTAGTACAGAGTGATGGTGATTATTTTTAATACATCTCATTTAAATTTGAATATCTCAAAATATACGGTGCCATCGATACTAGATTTTGGTTTCTCCTGCTTAACTCCGCCTCGGAATTCATATGGCATTAGCTCCTTTCTAGTATATAAAACTTCTCTCAAAATGCCTTCACAGACTGGGATACTAAGTGACCAGACGACAGGCTTGTGGGCATCGAAAGAATGTGCAGCTGCGGAGTGGGAGAGAGACCCCGAGCGGCCCTATACATTTTTTTGGCCCCCCACTCTGGACCCCATGTCGCCCAACTCCTGGTGGTACCAAGGATTGCACAGGTCGTGCGGCCATTCGATTCGGTAGCCTTACTGATCTCGCATCTCTACTCACATCCCTGGTTCCTGGTCATTTATTTCATTTCATCCGTTTCCCATCCGCTTCTGCCATGTACACCCAGGATTCCTCTAGCAGCTCCCTCGCCATCGGCGGCGAGCGTACCACCGGCGCCGAGGTCCGTGCCCAGAATGGTAAGTCGGGGGCATACTATGCCTACTGGGTCGGGGACAGGATCAACCATCAACCCGTGAGCCGGCCAGCAGAATCACACTAATCACCTGCTTGCCCAACCCTCCTAACTTTCCGATCCCCGCCCGATCCCCAGTCATGGCCGCCCTCTCAATTGCCAACATCGTCAAGAGCTCGCTGGGCCCGGTGGGCCTGGACAAGATGATGGTGGACGAGATCGGCGACGTGACCATCTCCAACGACGGTGCGACCATCTTGAACTTGCTTGAGGTGGAGCATCCGGCCGGTCGGGTGTTGGTCGAATTGGCTCACCGGCAGGACGAAGAGGTTGGGGACGGTACCACGTCGGTGGTAATTATCGCCTCAGAGCTTCTCCGCCGCGCCAACGAACTGGTCAAGAACCGCATCCACCCCACGACCGTCATTGCTGGATATCGCCTGGCCAGCAAGGAGGCCTGCAAGTTCATCGCCGAGCAGCTGACCACCAAGACCGAGACTCTGGGCCGGGAGTGCCTGGTGAATGTAGCCAAGACTAGCATGGCTAGCAAAATTATCGGTACGCACGCCCAATTCTTTTCCGATATTGTTGTCGATGCCATGCTAGCGGTCAAGACCACCACGCAAGGCGGTGAGATTAAGTACCCGGTCAAGTCAGTCAACATCCTCAAGGCCCACGGCCAGAGCGCCCAGGAGAGCCATCTTGTCCCCGGGTACGCTCTCAACTGCACTGTTGCGTCGCAGGCCATGAAGACCCAGATTATGAATGCCAAGATTGCGTGCCTGGACATCAACCTGCAGAAGGTGCGGATGCACCTCGGCGTGAACATTGTGGTCGACGACCCGGACCAGTTGGAGGCTATCCGCCGCCGTGAGGCCGAAATCACCACCGACCGTATCCGCAAGATCCTGGCTACCGGGGCCAACGTGGTCCTGACTACCAAGGGTATCGACGACATGTGCCTGAAGCTCTTCGTGGAGGCCGGTGCCATGGCGGTCCGTCGTTGCAACAAGGATGATCTGCGCCGCATCGCGCGTGCCACGGGAGCCACACTCATCTCGACGCTGGCCAACCTCGAGGGCGAGGAAACCTTTGAGGCTAGCTACCTGGGCCGGGCCGACGAGGTTGTGCAAGAGCGCATTTCGGACGACGAGTGCATCCTGGTCAAGGGCACTAAGGCGCGGTCCTGCGCCAGCATCATCCTGCGCGGGGCCAACGACTACATGCTGGACGAGATGGAACGTAGTGTTCACGACTGCCTGTGCGCCGTCAAGCGCACCCTTGAGAGCGGCAACGTAGTGCCCGGTGGTGGCGCAGTCGAGACCGCACTGAGCATCTACCTGGAGAACTTCGCGACCACGCTGGGATCCCGCGAGCAACTGGCTATCGCCGAGTTCGCCAGTGCTCTGCTGGTTATTCCCAAGACACTCGCCGTTAACGCAGCCAAGGACTCGACCGACCTGGTCGCCAAGCTCCGCGCCTACCATAACGCGGCCCAGAACGTGACCCGTGCCGACGACCCCAAGCGTCGCTACCGCTACTACGGGCTCGAACTGCTCAAGGGCGGGATCCGGGATAACCTTAGCGCCGGAATCCTTGAGCCAGCCATGTCCAAGATCAAGTCCATCCGCGCCGCCACTGAGGCTGCCATCTCCATCCTGCGGATCGACGATATGATCAAGATTGCGCCCGAGCAGCGCGCCCAGGACCCCCATGGCCATTAGACTGTTGGGAATATTAGTTGGGCGGAGTGTGAACCGGTCGATCGCTGATTTGGCGATAACTGTTTGATACCTGCACGACGATTGTTTGGCGCCCAACATCTTGTTGCACCGGCGTACCCCGCATATACTTTCCAGCGCTGCACTCTGTTTGTTTCCATTTTCTACCTGCGTTCTGCCCCCTGATCTCATTATTAATCTGCCCAACCCACCTCATTATAACCGCGCGTTCAATTGGTCGCCAAGGCTTTATAAAAATGCACTGATACCGAAGGATTCGGAAGCGAAAGCTTGGTTAGCCATGGGCGCTTGCCTACATAGAGTCTGCCAAATTGGATACTACCGAGGTCGTGGATTGACATACAATGACCTCATAGCCCGTCCTGGTCCAGAAACTTTCCAATCAACTGGAGTTGGACCGGGGTCGGGGACATAGGGGGTGGCCATAGAAGGATACCCCTATGTAGACGTTTTTTGTAGGAGGCGAGGCTGGGGTGGATATGACATGCGGCCGGCGATGGCTGGGGCCATAAGCGGCAGCCTTGGAGTGGGCGGGAATATAGCACGGCAGCCGCTCCGCCCTGCCTCTTTCCTCCCGTTAAGCGCTGTCCGCCGGCTTGCGATGAGCGAAGAGGCTGGGAACCGACAACCACCCATACGGCGTTGGCAGACAACGAAGGCGAGGCCCCGAGCTATTCTCAATTACCCACGTCACCGCGGCCCCCCTGCCTTCCCCCTGGTTCCCACTGCGCCTTTCACCTCGTCCCTCCGCTTGACGTCGCATTGATTCGCCCGCCACCCTTAGTATGGAATGCACCGCCCGTTCCTTGTAGGTGTATGTGCAGAGAGTGGCATTGTTGCCCCCGCTGCCGGTGCTTGCGGGTGCGCGGTGGCCCTGTTCTCCGCCCCCCCCCCCACGCCATTGTGCGGCCGGTTGTTCACGCCTGGGCTGTTACCCTAGCTCATGGGTCTTGGTTCCCCACTGGTATTACCTCACTGCATCCTCCCATACTTTTTCGCCTGGTTCTTCGCCACGGCCTCCAAGTCCGCCAGCGATTGATTTATTTACCACCTCCGCCACGACCATCAACTGCGCACTTTTAATCTGCTGCATCCCCGTCCTACTCTCCAGTCCACCCTTCGCCCAATACCACCACGTTTGCCAAGTACCTCCACCGGAGACACGCCATTCGTCTCCGCCATACCTTGTACAACCCACCTCACCCCTCCATCTCCGACCCTAGGAACGCCAGCAGCCATGGTGTCACTAACGGAAGACGAGCACGGCGCGCGTGGCCTTTCTCCGCACCGCAGTGAGCGTCGTCACTCGATTGAGGAGGTCCAGGCCGCCTCGTTGGAACCCACCACCCCGTATCCGTACGCTTCCCTAACTGATGAATACGGTCGGCCTCAGATGTACAGTCCGAACGGGCGACCCAGCTACGACAGCGGTCAGCACCTCACCCCCGCCTCGGCCATGCATAGTGGTATAGGCGGGACCCCGAATACGACCAACCCTCTAAGCAGCGGTGGACACTACGCACCGTCGACGCTGGACCCACTGGGGTCGTACCGGTTGAGTTTCCGGCCAGTGGCCGTGACCGCGGACCCTACTAGTAATGTCAGCGCCCGCCTGGCCCATCGCTACGAGCCGGTTATCGTGCCCATCCTCAACGACGCTGACCCGTCCGCGGTAGCGAGTGACGAGCCGACCCAGCCCCTGCCGGCCAAGTCCGCAACCGACGCAGCGATCAAATCTCCGGGTAACCCGTTCGTGTCGGCCTTCGCGAACAGCGGGTTTGCGGGTGCCAACCTGCCTTACTTTGACCCCCACCACCCGGCCGCCAAGGAAGTCTACCCGTACATCCGCGAGCGATTTGGTATCGTGGTCGACAAGCCTCGCCCGCCCCTCCGTGAATTCCTGTGGGGAAACAAGGGTGCCCTTTGCTGCTCGGTCACGGTGGTCGTGATTATCATTGCCCTTGCCATTGTGTTCGTGGCCGTCATCGAAATCTCGTACTAGACCTTTGGTCCTAATTTTTATCGGAGTCAGAACCTAGGCCCCCAGTCCTCGACGGACTTTTGCGCCCAATCGATCTGCCGAACTTGTATTGTAATTATTGCTCAGCACCCTTTGATCATGGCTTCATATTTCGCTATTGCTCCTGCTCTTACTTGCTCTACCTTATCGTGGCCCCCATATTCCGCGCTTCCGGGGGTATCGGCCTTGTGTGACTAACATTAGTTATAAATCCTTAACTGCCCGACCGCCTTGGTGTTTTGTGACGCAATCGGTAGTGTCGATATGCTAAGCCATGCGCCACGCCGGATTCTTTGACGGGCCGACGACGAACTTATGCTACGAGCCCGCCAAAGTTCAGAATGAGAGAGCCAGGATTGGCCAATTTTCCTCGCCAAGTGACTGTGGTTTGACAGCTCACTAATCCTAGGCCGCTTAGAATGGCTGACCTGTTCAGCTCTCCGTGGTTATGGATTCAACTGTTCAGATTGCTTGACGGCCCTCCCGTTATTAATTACATTACATTATTCCTTGCCACCTCGTCATTCTGCCTTCGCCCATGTACTAATTACTCGTTGACTCTTCGACCGGCGACTGAGACACTTGCCTTACCATTGAACTCCGCGCATGCGTACACTATTACCTCCCGCCGATTCCTCCCTCGTCCATCTCCCCCCCCTCCTGCATTTCATGGCCGGCCCCACTAACCTTGTCTCATCCTGGGCGTCCGCGGCTCTGCCCACCGCTACCAGCATTGTGGGGTCAGTGGCACCCGCAGAGCCGACGTCGACCATACCACCACCGGACGCACCCACGGCCCCGGAGTCCTTATCGGTCCTCCCGGTGCTGTTTGGGTTCCTAGCCACCTTCGTGCTGGTGGCCCTACTGGTCAATTACTTCGGCGACCGTCGGCGCATCCAGTGGTACGTCCAGGCCGTGGTGGTCATTAGCTGGTTTCTCCCGTTCACAATCATGTTCCTTCTGCCGTTGGACCTCAGCTCGACGCTATATCGGCGGTGTGAAGCCCATGCGGTTGCGGTCCAGGGCTACGATGGCAGGGCGACCTGTCCGGAGGCTCCGCCATTGGTGTACCTCGGTGGTCTCGCCCAGTTCATCATCTGGCGCGTGCTTTACTGGACCATGTTTGCGCTCACTTGGTTCACCATCCCGTTCTTGTTGGCCTACGTAGATTCAGGGGCGTTCCGGACACGCGACCGCATCATAGCAGCCCTGCGCGCCAACCTTGTATACTACGGTATTGCTGCAGTCATTGGGGGCGGCCTGCTCACCTACATATCCATTCGCCAGGGGATCGCCGACTGGCGGACACTCACCGCTTTTGTTATGGCCGCGGCCAACTCATGGGGGCTGCTGCTCATCATTGCCTTTATGGGCTGCGGTCTGGTGGCCTTGCCGCGTCGGTTCTGGTACGCAGCCGACCCGGTCTATCAGCTCCGCCGGATCGAAACCCGGGCAGTGAGTCTCAAGGACGACTGGTTTCTGGCCGAGATGGACCTGCACGACCTCCTCGCCCTCACCCGCGCCGTCCGTGACCGCCTTCCCGCGGCCGACCGTGCCAGGCTGCGGCCCTTCGTCGACGTGATCCTCAAGCAGTTTCCAGGCACCGGCGGAACTGCTACGGGGGCAGCCCACGACGACGTAGCCGTGTCCACATCGTCGGGTTCCACCACGACCGTCACGACCTCAGCCGGCGACCAGTTCACTATCCCGGAGCACATCAGCGAGCAGTTTCTAGTCCAGCTGCACGTTAGGGTCATGCGGGCTCGGAGCAAGGAGGCCCGCTATCGGGCTCTGTGGGAGCAGACACTATTCCATGCCCTCTTCCTCCAGGACGTGGTGACCAGCGCTCGGAACCCCCACCGCCAGCTCGAGTCCGTGGTAGCGCCCTATCGCGGGGACACCGTCCCGGCGTGGCGGCGGTCGGCCGGGTGGTGGTGGCACCTCCGCCTCCGGCCCCTGCTATACCGCGTGTTGGCTCTGGCGTGCACGATATGGAGCATCATGCTTATCTGGTCGGAACTGACCTTCAATGTGTCCAACCCACCGCTGTCCATCTTTGCGCGAATCTTGCACGCCTCCGGGATTGGGTACGCCACCCTGGAGGTAGTCTCCTTCGTCACCGTAGCCTACATGTGCGCCTGCGCCTACAGCATGCTCATGGAACTTAACCTGTTTCACTATTTCGCCCTCGCACCGAACCACCACACTAACTCCCGTAGTCTCCTGTTTGGTGGGTCCTACCTGTGCCGCCTGACCATGCCTCTGTGCTACAATTTTTTGACCCTCAGTCGTGAGACCGTGAACCCCGTGTTCTCACAATTCATGGGCCAGATTGACCTCGTTCCGTTCCTAGGCGACGAATTCAACGCTTGGGTGCCCACACTCATCTTGATCCCTGCCGTTCTTACCCTCGGGCGTGTCCACACCCGGCTGTTCCGGCTGTTTGATCCGTCGGGGGCTGATACCGAGTCGTCCCGATTAGCCAGCGATGCCGAGGCCGGGGAGGCGGAGGGGGGCATTATCCGGTGCGAGGAGGCCCGGGGTCTCATCGACGAGGCCCGGCGCACCCTGGAACGTACCGGGTCCCTGCACGGTGTTACCGGAGCCGGTGGCCCCGCGGCGCGGCAGCGGAATCGACAGGACGGTGCGGCCGTGGCGCGTCCGACGCGGGTGTCCGGCACGGCAGCAGCACCTTCCTCCACTGCGGCGCGACGGACGCGGTCCGGCCGGTCCGGCAGTCGGTCGCACCTCCTTAACTCCGAACGGAGGGCCGGTACGCCGCAATACCTGTCTGAGAATGAACACTCGGACGCCGAATTGTTGGGAACCCATCGTCAAGCGATCACCGGCGGTGCTTCCACCGCCGCCCTACCTTCCCTTGCCGACCGGTTGGCGAGAGGCTGGCGGTCATGGCTGCGAGCGAGACCCCGGGCAGGTGAACCCGAATCGTCAGACGACCTGGTCGATGACGACAGCACATTGGGGGTGGTGGGCCTGGGTCGGTCTCGCCACCGGTCCGCCTTTGGCCAGCATGTTAGCACCCGGACCTCGACCTCGTCGACCCCGTTAAATGCACTGGACTCGGCGGTCCGGGGTCGATCACATGACCGCGCGGAACCCGACGACGAGGTGTACGACTGGGAGAGCGGGCAATATATCCGGCCGTCCCAACGCCTACCCGACCCCGCCGTAGGGTTCGACCATCTTGATCGGACGTTCACCCCGCCACCGCCATACCAGCGATAGCCGACGTTTCAGGGTAAAGCAAAGCCCGGTGGTGCATTATTAAACACCGTCATACCAAGGTTATCTGGTTACATGAAGACGCGTCGTTGTGTCTATTAGGCGCAACCCCTGCGATACAGACCTGTCCGCGAGAATATGGTATACAGGTGGGAGGCTGTGAGAGCCCACCTTTGACCAGCCACGTACCTGGTCTCTGATGTGATCTGATGGAGGATATTTATGACATCTTGGTCCTGTTGCTCTTGGAGGGGGCGGGAGCTAAGTGGCATTGCTTTGATTCACAGAGTGGACATTGTGGGTTCAGGTGAGCTGGGCTGCCTCCTGAGGGTTTATGCAGGTGCCAGCTTGCCGCCCAGCCCATACTGCTTATAAAATATGCCGATTGTAGAGGCATTTCCTAGCCAGGGCTTGAGGGAGCCGCGTCACATTCAGCACAGCACCGCTTGGTATAGGAGGGCCTGAGGATAACGTAAAAACCTCGCCCATATTGTGATTGCTGCCTGTCACTGTGCTCCAACTCATCAGGCCACGGATTGTGGAACGTGCCAAGTGGAGACAGCAGGATAGGAATTACACCATCCTCTCCCTCGGAGACACCATCATTCAGTAGTACCCTGCTCCTTAACCCACCTATTAGGAATCAGTGAACGTCCTGAACCATGGGGGGGGGGTTTGCAGTTCCTCCGTTATTTTTTTTTCTTTAGCTACAAGCTCCTCTCACAATCAACCAGTGAGAGGGTAGACCCTGTGCTTGTTGGGCGATGTGCCCGCCACCCATTGTATACTTCCGTCGCTTCTGTGGATTAAAAATGTACTACGAGTGCTGCGGATGGAATTCGCGGTCAGGTTGCCCTATCCCGCCGCCTAGGCAATTTAGCGGAGAAGAGGAAGGGGCGGAGACGACGGTGGATATGGTGGATGAGTCCCTTGGACTTCCTCTTCCCCGCCACTGTCCAACCACCGCTTCATTAGCCCCCATACTATTAACCCCCCACCCATGGTAAATTGGGCTTCGCTTATGGCTGACGTCTGTGTCTCCACCCGCCGGCTGGCTAAAATCCTTCCTAACCCGCGCTTCCTGGCGCCAGCGTCGCCGTTAGCAGCAGCAACCAAACCGGCACTCTTCTCGAAGCCCTCACCTAGCCACTTCGTAGCTTACACCATTCCCTCTCTATGCTTCTCCTCGGAATCCTCTGCCACTCTGGCATCGCCTCACCGCTAAATACTCCCCATCCACGAGTCGTAATTCCCACTTCCTTTTCCTATCCAAGCTACCCTTCACCTGGCATTCTCGACCTGACAAACTTTCCGCCCCCAGTTCACTACCCTTGCGCACACCCTACTTGCAGCCCGACGACTTCGCACTAAACTTACCGGAAATTCCATTACCCGACATGCCTCGCCAAACCACGGCAGACTCCGTTCGCAGGACTGCTGGTGTAGATACCGCCAGCGAGTCGACAAGCACCAGCACTCTGTCTGTTCCGGCCTTCCCCAGTGACCACCCTTACAGCCGTACCCTGCATAACCGTCGCCTAGCCGCCTGGTCTAGCGCGCCCCGACCCCACCGCGACGGGGCCGCCGGCGCCACCCGGAACAACAATAATGGCGGCCGCCGCCATTCAAGCCACCTGTCCGCACCTTCCCCGACCGTGGGCGGCCAGCTGGCCCCGGCAGCCCGGACCTGGCCCAGTGCCTTATACTTGCGTGAGCTGCACCCGGGACGGGTCTCGCTCATGCCGTGGACTGCTACCTCTCTACTACCACGGGGGCCCCCGACGCGGGTCAAGAGCTACCCGAGCCGCGTCTACTGTGGTACCTACTCGGAAGACGGGGCCCTGTATTATACGGGCACCCAGGGCATGGTGGTCGACATGTTTGATACCCGGGCCTCACCAACCCTCCAGCGGGTCCGTAAAAGTTACCAGCGAAGTTCCGGGCAGTGGACCATCACGGATGTCTGTATGACCGCTGATAACCGCTGGGTGGCTAACGCCTCCATTGAACCTCAGGTGTACTTGATATCGACCGATCCCGAGGTTGAACGCAACCAGTGTATCAATTTCGCCCGGCCAGTCAACACGAGTGGGCGGAATAGTGACCGTAGTGGGGGTGGGAATGGGATGGGCCGGGGGCTCGGCTACGGTAGTCGGTTGCGGCTGCACCGCCCCGCCGGCTCCGGTGTTGAACGTAGTTTTGGTATTTGGTCCCTTCGCTTCTCTCACGACGGGCGCGAACTCCTCGCCGGGTCTAACACATGTGACCTGTTCCTACACGATATCGAGCGCCAGACGAATGTCGCGGAGGTGATTGCCCACGAGGACGAGATTAACGCCGTTTGTTTCGCCGACCTTGGATCGAATATTATTTTTAGCGGTAGTGACGACGGTTTCATTAGGGTTTGGTAGGTTTTGGATACGCGTCTGTATGCTTGGGAGGGGGGACGGGGGCTGGGGGGTTCCGTAAACCCACTCGTGGCGTCGCAACAGGGAAGGGTACAGGGGAGGCATAAGGCCTTTAGTATAACTGCGTCGATAGGCGATCCGGTCGCTACAATCATTTGCGGACACTAACTCTAAAGGGAGGGGAGGGGTCGCATAACCTGACTTCACCTGCCCCGAACCATCTGTCTCTTAACGATCCACCCGGTATTATCCAGGGATCGACGCATCCTGCGGAGCAGTAATTCACAACCCACCGGGCACCTGTTTGGCCACACTGAGGGAATAACTTTTCTGGAGGCCAAAGGGGATGGTCAGCACTGCGTATCCAACTCGAAGGACCAGACCATGAAGCTGTGGGATATTCGGTAAGTCGATGGAGAGACCGAGTCAGGAGCTTTGACTGTCTCCTCGCTTTAAGCCACCAACTGAAGTGCCAAATCATATTGAGAAAGTTACGAGCGGCCCAGATCTGCACTCTAACCCGCTACCATCTGTTGTTGTTTTTTGGTACTCCAGGCGCATGCTCTCGTCATTTAGCCGTGAAGGTCGCGAGTCGCGACGACTGTCGATGGACTGGGATTACCGGTAAGTACAAAATATTTTGAAAGGGGTGAGGCTGGTTAAATAATGTTTGAGAAGCTCACTTCCTCATTATTATTACCATAGCCGAGTAACGCAGTGGCCTGTCGTTTGACACACGTCCCCGTGTTCTAACCAGTGTATTTTGCCCACGTTGGTTCCTGTGGCTATTCTTAGCTTCGACCGTTATCCCGGTAAGGCCGGTGGCCGGAAGCACGCTTATGACTGCTCAGTGCAGACCTTCGTCGGCCACTCGGTGCTCAAGACGTTAATTCGATGCCACTTTTCACCGGCTCACACCACGGGACAGAGGTAGGTTATGGTGGCCGGTTGTTTAACATAGGGCAGGTCCTCCCGCCGCCCGAACGTTGTCATTGCATTGTATATCAGTCGGATACCAGGTCCGATGACGCTCCTCCGACCACCCCTGACCGAACTGACTTGAGATTTTTATTTATTTCTCGAACACTTTCTATGTATTTTTAACCGCGTTAGATATCTATATTCGGGCTCCGCGGACGGGAAAATATACATTTACAATATGGACGGCACCATCGCGCGTACGCTCGAATCCAATACCTCGTCCACCGCCGCGGCCCAACGGGGAACCGATTTACCTCATCCATCGGCCGTACGCACCCGGAACCACCGATCCATCGCGACCTCTCAGGACGAGAGTGACAATGACAGCGACGGCGACGAAATGGAAGCCCCCGAGGAGGAGGAGGAGGAGGATAGTGTGTATGTGTCATCGTTTCTCGGCTCAGAACCAGACTCGGAAATGGAAGCTTGGGTAGACGTGGAGAACGAATATGAGGAAGAGGTGGAGGAGGAGGTTCGTGACGAAGAGGGCGCAGATGGTCCCAACGATAATTCAGTGGAACTGGACGACCGCGGCCAGCCGCGGACCCCGCCCAACCGAGCCTCTACCATCCGGTACCTGAATTACACCCTTGGCCAGGATCCTGACGCCACAGGTGAATCGGACCACCGGTGGCTTCTGGGCCCGCTCCTGGAACTCCTAACGGGCGGTACCGAGCCGCGCATGATCAGTGTCGATGGCAGTACCGTGATTATCCGACCCAACGAAGCGGACGAGGACGGCCGGATCTCGCTGACGATCGTTCGTGGCGTTGGAGGCCGGATGGGAGAGGATCCCACCCCCTTAATGGCCGCGGGCGGGCGCCAGGGCGCCGCTCGGCACTTTCATTTCAGCGCCCCGCCACGCCTAGCGCCCAACGTAATCCGTGATGTTGCTTGGCACCCGTTCGAACCCACCATCCTCGCCACGAGCTACGCTGGCAACCGGTCATACTCGTTAGACGGGCACATACTCAAGTTTGACTACCGCGGGTGAGATGTAGAAGGTAGGCATGTGCGGAAGGGTCCTTAGGAGGCATCCACTGGCTGACCACCCCGACTGGCCGATTCCTGCCACACCACAAGGTTTTTTTTCTGTAGTGCGGCTAGGTAGGGAACTACCCGGGAACCCCCCCCCCCCCTTTTTTTACCTTTGCTTATAATCTGTACACTACTAGTTGTGATAATTACACTTGTTGACATCAGCCACCTCTCCCTGGTAAGCTTACGTGGTTGACCACCACGCTGTCTACCACTTTCCTATCCATCTGGTCTCCCCCAACGATGACGTAGTAGTATCGCTGCGGAAAATATATCGCCCGTGACGTTAATAGATACAGGCTGTATTCGCATTTTCCACACTGATTCCCATGTGCCTGGCGTGACGTTAGCAAGGCTACCACGGGAGCCGTACAGTGGGGATCAACCCCCAGTTAGGATCTTATGGGCTGGATATAGGCTAGTTCCCCAGCGCATGACGTGAACAGCATCCTAGAATGGCGGACCTTTTTACCCAACAATTACAGGCTGGTGAGACCGATTTTAACTTTTATGAGTAATTGATTTATTTCTTGTAGGCAATTAGAATACCTGACCGTAAGGGCAAGATAATCAATGCTCACCGGCCTTTCAATCCTCTTAGCTCTCTGTATAAGAGTCGTAGGAAACTGCAGACATGCCACCTCTCCCTAATTAGAGTTTACCGGAGCACTCTATGGAACCACCCCCTTTTCAGTGTCAAACGTACGCTATCAGTTATTCATTCGTCGCTGGCCAACCAGTGGCCGATGAACCCGATGACTTTCACGTGCCAGACTTGTCCTCACCTCCCGAGGTCGGTGCGATAGGAGCGATTAACTCCTAGAGCAGGTAGAATGGTGGCTGACGTATATGAGAAAGACCACACGGCCAAAGTACGGTAGACGAGATAACCCTCACCGTCATCAGGGAACGGGATGGGTTCAAGGATGGGTGCGAGGGCTCTTTCCGAACATACGCGACTGCCTCCAGAGGCCAAGAGTTCCGTAGGAGACACGCTGGAATGGCCGGCTGGTTTGGTTATAGGCATCCTAAATGGAGTTTTAGTCGCACCAGTAAGCTGTTGCCATGGAATGAAATTTCCGTTAATGAGATCATAATTGTTTGATAGTCTGGACGACCCGTTCGCAACAGCGAGTGGAGTGTATACCTCAATAGATCACAGCCAAGCTGAAAAAAAAGACAGGTCAGGCAGACAGGACTAGGCGCACAGCGGCCAGCAGTGGGTGTTCCTTGTCCATGCCAAACTACTGTGGCCGGTTGATCACCGCCCGTTCTGACTCTCGGTGGTGGTCATCAGAACATGCCGTATATGAGGAAATCAGGGTGTCTCTTAGTTCACAGTTCACCCACCATCGGAGATGGTCTACGGTCTCCATATTTGTAAGCTCCTCCGGCAAGCCCAGCGGAAGGTGGCGACCTAATCAACGGAGGGGGAACCGGGGGACGCTTCGCTGCGACGACGATGATACTTGTTCACTCGGCTGCAGCCAATGTCTCTCCGCTACTAATTACTTTATTAGAGGCGCTGACTAATCTACCATGCGAAGGAGCTCCGGCAGCCCATTCCTGCGGTAAAGCGGGGAATGAGTAGCGTTGCAAGGGCTTGGTTGCTTCCAGTGCATGTTGCCGGGGTCATGATGAAACCACACTGTTTCCACCATTGGCTTCCCGATCCATCGTAATGGCACTGGCTCTCGTGCACCCCTATTTACCACCGGCTTTTCTGTGGGTGGGTGGGGGTTTTTTCGCAGTGCGGAGGGCGGAGGATTACACCAGTTAGATTCTAGGTGTGTAGCCCGGGCCCGACCTCGCGAGTTTCTCACCCTCCACATCCGCTGGGGCATGGCCCTGCACAACCCTTTTGGCATCGCTCATCGCTGAAACGCCAGCTCCGCTGTCTCTCTTCTCCACCCTGGTTCCCTGCGAAAAGATGATCCCCATTCCCTCGTCCTGGCACTGTGGCGGCCGAATTGGCAGAGGCCTCTCCCGCTATTGTGATACGGTTGCATCCTGACGTCCTTTCTTGCCTTCCCATCACCCTTGGGGAAATCTGCCGTCATTACTTTCAGGCTTGGCTAAAACTATGATCCGGGTGGGCTCTAAGCTAGGGGTCGTGACAACTACTGCGCTAACCTCCGAGCAAACCAACCAATCCGATTCATCACGCCACGTCACCTCTTACTTGCTATATATATATACATACACGAGGCTGCTCGGCCGCACACCCCTGTCTGCAGAAGGTCCTGCTTGTTATCGCCTCTCGCCTCGTTGTGTAAAACCCGCCTCCAATTTGTGTCTGGCCGTTGCTTTGAAGAAGTTGACTGTCGCGAACCAACCCTGCCGATTCCAAAGGCGTACATCCATCGCTGGTGATACCTGAGATTCTTCGAACACCCTTGTGCGTGTCTCTTCCCGACGACCCCTCTGGCACTCCGCGGGGCACAATCTACCGCCTCCGCTTCTACTTCTCTATGCACACCCTGCTTTTTACTATCGTCCTCATCAGCCGAACCTGCAGCTGGCCTGGGTGTGATTTTTCTTGATTCAGCTGTCCCGCCGTCTAATAGACCTTCGTTCCCGAGGTCGTCATCTGCCCTGCTATTGTGGTTAAGCAGACGTAGTGCCTGCCACACGATCACCGCCAAGCCTGCCGCACAGGTGCTCAAACGTTCTTTTTTTCTCTCACCCTACCATCGCTCTCGCCACCATCCCTTTTTCTTCTGCTCACGCCCGCCTATCCGTTGGCGCACGCCAAGGCCTCTCCAATCTCTTTGTGTCTGGCTCGTTGTTGTCCAACCATAGCCCTGCCTCACTTTCGCCTTCATATATAATCACATCATCTAAGTCGCTGAGCTCGCGCGCACCTTTGGTTCCACCCTCCCATCTAACGTCACGACTACCCGATACCCCCCCCCCCGTATTTCACCACCACCGTTTCCTTGCGTACCTCGCCCGTTAGTCCCTCCACTCCTTGCTCTGCTTGCCCATGTCTGTTGCACTGGCCTACGGAATCAGCACCCCCCAGGTTTCTCTCACCGCCTCCCTGCCTACACTTTCTTGGGTACGCCACACCGGCTCCACCTCACTCTGACCCGGCGCCCTTGCCCCTCCTATCTCACTTTTCGGCGTATCTGCTCACTGCCTCGCTAAATCAGGTATCTCTCACTCTCTCGCCCCCCCCAAATAGGCCTTACTTTTTGTCTATCTTTCGGCCGCGACACTGCCTTTCCGCCGATACGCCCCGCTCTCCTACTGTTCTCGCCAGCCATGAGCCTATCTGTGTCAGCACTGTCGTTGCTCTACGAACCGATCGCCGACCCCACTCGTCTCATTCCTTTACCCGTTTTCCAGGTCCTGCTTGTTACGACTATGTACTGGCTGTACAAAAAGTACGCCAACCCGTCGCACCAGCTGACGTTGACCCACAGCTCGCAGGACGTCGAGGTTCAATTGGCCCCCGCCCCGACCTACGACCTCAAGGCTCGGTCGGCCAGTGAGGGTGACGGGGACGGCGGCGCCATCCCGGCTTCTAACCCGGGCCCCGCCGTCGCCCTGCCCGCGGCCCTGGCCGCCGCCGTCGAAGGAACTAGTGGCATTCCAATCCACCACTGTCATACCCGGAGTGGACCCCACGGGGACCCCATTTTTTCCGACTCGTCCGACTCGAGCGATCAGGACGACGGGGCGAAGCGAAGATCCCGCCGCAACCCGTCGGCCGAGGGATCCCCAGACGGTCCCACGGTGGCGGGCTCGCGGTGGCGCCGCCGATGGGGTAGCTGCCCCTCAGCCGGTACCGACCCCGCCTGGCCTGACATCCCAGTCAACTCGGGATCATCGGCGGCCACCCACGGCACTTCTGTCGAACCTTTAAATTCTTACCAGCTCTCTGGTGCTGTGCGGCCGTCCTTGCCAGCCTCATGTCCATCGCCACCACTACCTTCCGATTCGACGGAAGCCACCGCTGTCCAGTCCACCCGGCACCGCAACGACGACGATAACGACAACGGAAGCTCCATGTTCAGTCTCATGGAGCTGCTGCAGAAAGAGTGTCCCTCGCTCACCGACCCCGAACAGGCCTCCTTCAAGCCGTCTATGTGGCTGTTCAACGCCCACCTACAGACCGCCACCATCACCAAGCTGGCCTACTTCAAGGGCTATGACGTTAACTATAAGCGGTAAGTGGGCTACAACCTTACCCCTAAAGTAAAACAAAGTGTGGAGGGCTGCCGCGGAGGATGGGAACCGTAGTATCGCCAGGCGTCACCAATCCTGCCCTGCCATATTTAGTTGGGCGCTATTCCCACGTTTGTAGGGCGGATTGTGAATACCCTATAATTCCCCTACTTACAACTCCTCCTCCCCCCTAGTCGCAACGAAACGTACCTCAACGGTAACTTTGGTATGGGGACTGGGTTGGTGTGGGTGGGTGTGGGGTCGGTGACGTGTCAGTTTGGTCATCTTTTTCCCTGTCTATGTCCCAATCGCACTGTGACGAAATGGGTGGCGCCATCAAGGTGTAATGTGGTTAAGGCTACATCGATCCTCTCACGTTTTCCTCCTTTGGTGGCCTCGGCTACAAGAGTTTGCTACCACGGGGCCCCGTATGGCGTATTCCCGATCCCGCCACTGCACCGCGGTTCACTAACACTATCCTTGTCACCACTTCCCAACACCATCTTACCTTATTTCTTTTTCTTTTTGCTCTGCAGCGAATCGGTCGCCCTGCCCGATGGAGGCGGCATCGCTATCGACTGGTATCCGTCCTTTGAGGAGAACCCAGACACAAGCCTCCCGATCGTATTTATGTTGCATGGTCTCACTGGCGGTAGCCACGAGTTCTACGTACGGGCTCAGGTCAAGAAGATGACCGAGGGTCCCGGCGTGCGACAGACGCGGTTCCGTGCCGTGGTGATGAACAACCGCGGTTGTGGCTTCTCAGAACTGCTAACCCCCAAGATGTACAGTGCCGGCAATACCGAGGACGTGCGCTATGTGATCAACCACATCCACGCGCGGTACCCGACCACCCCGATGGTTGGCGTGGGGTTCTCACTGGGTGCCAACATCATCGTCAAGTATGCCGGGGAGGAAGGCGACCGCTGCGTGCTTCGGGGCCTCGTCTCAGTGGGCAATCCCTTTAACATGCTACTGGCCTCCGAGAAAGTCAGCGAAGGTATCCTGGGCTCCCTGGTGTACAAGCGAGTAATGCGCAATAACATGGTCCACGCCTTCATGCGCCACAAACATGTGTTCCTCGGCTCAGATCTCGACGTGGATCAAGTGGCCAAGAGCAAGACCATGTCCGACTTTGACGACCTAGTCACCTGCCGCGTGTTTGGGTACGAGAGCCCCCGGGACTACTACATCAAGTCCAGTAGCGCGCCCTACGTGGCCCAGGTCCGTATCCCGCTGCTCTGCCTTAACAGCCTTGACGATCCCGTCTGTTCTTCCAAGTCTATCCCATACCAAGCGTTCCGTCAGAATCCGTATGCCTTCCTCGCTACGACTCAGCACGGCGGTCACCTCGCTTGGCTCGAAGCCGGTTCCGACGGGAATCGGGTCCGGCCCTGGTCGGTGAACCCCGTCGCCGAGTTTTGTGCCGCTACCGTCCGGATCGGCCGTACCCATGCTAACGGTGACCTGCCCGGGCCTTCTACGAACACACCAATGATTGGTTCTACGTCGCCCATCCTGACCGCGTCGTCGAGTCCCGTGCCGTCGCAAAGGCCTGCTGATCACCGTCACCATTATCATCCTGACGATTCCACCACACAACCCCTCTCTTCCTCTCCCGTTCCGCGTACTTTCGCCACATCAGTCGCCGAGTCCCCCCCGGCCATCCCGCGTCAGCAATCGTCGACCGCCTCGCTACACTCCCAGCGCAAGAATCGCGGCCACTTCCCCAATGTCACCCGTCGGTTGCCACGTATCGGCCGGCGGCTACGCAAACGGGTCCACCGGTCGTGGCCTGCTACGTTGACCCATAAGCCTTTGTAAACTAACCACCCTTTGACGTTTTCATTTATTGGGCTTGGTGGGTCGTCGGGATCCCGCGTACCATGTTACCTTATATATATATATATATACCCTGATCTGGGATCGGTGCCACATGCCCTGTCTGTGGCTGACAGTCTCCCGCTCTACCCGTTTCGTATGCATAGACATTGCCACCCTCTCTTTTTCCCTCTGTATACTTGTTACTCCGCCGAGATACCTTCGGTGGCTCGTACCTTCTTCGCCATCCAAGTTTAACTGTCAATATATTACACCTCGTCAATCAATACTCACCTCACCTTGGTATGTAAAGTAGCTGGGCTAAACAATTACACAAACATGCCGTCATTTTTCCCAAGTACCTGAATGTTAAAATTTAAGAAAATCCTGAAAAACAATTGTAATGAGTCGACAGCTTTCCATTAACATAAAACTCTACAACCTCCTGTGCATGACAAAAATGTAGGACTCTCCGGCGGGGAATTGAACCCCGGTCTCCTGCGTGACAGGCAGGGATACTTACCACTATACTACCGAAGACGC
>JANBPT010000654.1:0-27035 GCA_027575765.1 Tieghemiomyces parasiticus
CCGTGCAGGAAAGTGCCGTCACTGGGGGCACCGAAGAGCCTGGCACGGAATCGTCGGACGGCGTCGACACAACAAATATGGTGGGAAAGGATGAGAATCTTCTCCTTCTAACCGACCCCCTGAACTACCCGGCGCGGGCACCAACCGTAGCCCAGGTAGAGGTGCCACTAAGGTACGAAAGGTATAGCTTGATCACCCAAGCGACCACCCTGTACCTCTCTCTTCCGCCTTCCCGTCATTTTTTCAGACACTCCGAAGATCGTGACGGCTCCCATCTTAATATCCCCACATTCTCTTCACTCTTCTCAGATTAAACTGACATCTTGGATCCTTATCCAACATAAATACCTTGCTACGACACGATGGTGCTAGTAAACGGGGTATCGATTCTGGGGGACAAGATTTAAGGCGTCAACTAAGAGGTGCTACGGTCATGTAAGCAAACACTAAACAATTAAAGCTTAAGGCTGGGTAGAGTGTAAGTAAGGGAGGGGCGTAAAGGAGAGAAGCAAATCGGTAAAGATGAAGGGGGGCGCTACAAAAAGGCGGTAGACCTGCTAGGAATTGCCGACGATGGGGAAGGGGAGAATGTAAGGGATAAATGAAGGGGGGAGGGAGGCTAGATAGGCTAAGGACTCTTGCGGCAATACATAATCGTTTTATCTGCTTTCACACTACCTTTCCTCTTATACTAACGGCTAACCGCCCAGCCTTGTTGGCAGCCCCGTTTCAATAATTGAGGGTCTGGGCAACCTCTCGTAATTAAGAAGGGAAAAGGGGAGCGTAAGGAGGACTGGGGTCTATCTGGGAAATATAGGGCCAATCGGTATTGATACCACGCGCTTTGTTCCTGCTATTATTAAGGTTCGCCATTTTTGGTGGTCAGTGTCGTGAGGGAGGAAGGTAAAAGAGAGGCGGTCATGATTCTGGGCACCGCGGGTGTTTTTAGCCCCGTATCCTTAGGATGTATACTCATCATGAGGGCCCGCGCATCACGTTAACAAGTGTAAGGTAGATAGGGTCCGAGGCTTTGGGATTGGGACATTGTGGGGAGATAAGTGGTGTGGGTAGTGGCTACGCGATATAACTCAGTTTATTAAATGGTGTATACTAATGGACTCGTTGTGTCTGCCAAGGTCAGGTTTGTTATACAAGATCGACGACAGTCCCCTCTCCGCATTTCGATTATGAGTCTAGCATGCCGCCAGTGTAGTGCGCTCAAGCACTGGTTTGGTAGCGGTTGGACGCTGTTGAAGGATAATTGAGGGGGTTGGAGGATACGATATGCCTATGCACGTACCGCCCTACCCCTTCTGCTGCCGTTATCTGAGGGAACATGCGGTATCCTACACACAGGCCATTTTAAGACTTGGAATTCACCGTGTCCTTCCATCATTTGGTCGCCAAGGAAAACGATTGTGGTTATAGGAATAGCACATATTGTCCATTAAAGTCAAGGTTCGCCAGGATCTTCCCTCCCCACTTGTGTCACATTTTCGCACTCCTTCGTCTTCATTTGGACACTTCCGTCCTCCCCAACACGTCGACGTGAAGGCGAACTTTCGTCGCCACCCCAGCATGGACTCTACAGTGAGCCAAGGTATTATTTCGCTCATCCCAATTGTTATGGTCTATGGCGGTACGAGCAGGTTAAATAAGAGATATGCAACCGCCCGCCATCATTCTCTTGCCACCCAGCTCTCTTTCCTTCACTCTTCATTACTTGTTTTCGTTCGCTTGACCGTCGGCCTTTTCTATCGCACGTGCTTCTCGACTCTACCTCGCCCTCCCTTGGCCATTGATTGCCACCATGCATATCTCTATCTACACGGTCATTTCTCTGCCGTTGCTGGCTAACGCCATGGTCCCTCCGAGTCTGCGGAGCGCAATCATTTGCGCTTTCCTTCCTGGTACGAAGGGTACGACTGTACCCTTAAAACCCCAAGGTGAAAGCAGCACGATAAAGTTGAATTATGATGTTATGTCGAATATATTTCGCATGCTTCCTCCTGGCGATCGCAAACAATTTAACTTCGTTTCGCACCAATTCCATAGGGTTAGCCAGGGAAACGAGCTTTCTGAATCGAACCAGGTAAGCTAATTAATTTGGCGGACCAAATGGTCTTCCGTAAAGGATACCACCCAAAGCGCTTTAACTTCCTTGGACCCAAAACAAAGCGCTACGATGGTCACGGGTAGTCGTAGCCGCTCACTTAGTGTCAGTATTCGGACCCACCGTACATTTTTGGAACGGCAATCCGAAGTGGTTTCGCAAGTTTACTCGGGCAATAACTAACCAGACATGCGGCCACTTTCTCCGTCGTTAACATTTCGTGCAACAGCTCGCAAAGTCTATTCTCAATGACCTACAAGACGATTCACTAATGGCCGGATTGGACGAAGCCCGTTCGAGCCTACATAACGCGAAGGAGAGGGTAAACACCGCAAAGAGAGACATGATAACGGCCCAAAGGGCGGTTCGGCTGACAGCCGAGTCCTTAATCAAGCTAAGTGCTAAATATGACAGAGCCTTACGACAGCTGGCTGCCGCCCAGAAGGCCGTATCGATCAGGGACCCGGTGGTGTCGCAGAACAAGGCCATGTCTAATCTGATTAAGCAGGCACACGAGTCACATCGGTTGGTAGTCGATGCGCAATCGGCCGTCGTTAACAAGGAGCGCCTGTGCAGAGAGGCACGAGACAACCTTGGGTGGTGGACTGATGAGCTCGAGAGGGCCAAGACCGAGCACGCGGAGCGTTTGAAATTATACACACCGCACCTCGCGGCCTTTACCCGTCACACTTCGCAACTGGCAATACTCTTCCGACCGTTTTCTCAGGCCTGGTTGCTCAATGAAGCCCGTCTTCTCGACCAGAGCTCGTCTGCATTATCCCTATTCGGCCCCTATTACGCGGACGTGCAGGAGTCTAAGCAATACGATGAGGATTATTTGAAGGACCGTCGCTGGCACGACCTCTGTAGTCTCCGCGGGAATATCCAGAAATACTTCAAATCTGGGCTAAGGATGACCACCTCCACGTTATCCTCGGCCAAGCCCTCCGTAGACGCCAGCACCGGTCCATTTCCCCGCCTGCCTGAGCACAATCTTAACCGGGATGTCACGCCCCAGGATTTACTAAGACCGCCCTATTCAAATTTTCATGCGTTGATTGTCCAGTTTAATGACAATCACCTCGGGCTACTAATTCGCCGTTTACTGGGAGAACTATCGGCATATGGTATTTTAGAAAGGTATACAGACGTCAAAAATCCTTTACTGGGGGTAACTGATATTACGTATTTCCGTGGGGCTTTCCATCGCGACAGTGCAGCATTTTATTGGGCACGGGATCTGACCGTGGCCCTCATCACTTTACGCTTCCTTCTTAACCCTACCGCCATCGATCCGACGTCGGAGCTTTTCAAAACTTTAAGTGACTATGAGCTGGTCACGCGGATCGTCCGGGCGCACATCTGGGCTATTGGGACGGAATTGGGTATTCCCGGGATCGATTTTCTGGTGACAGACGTGAGTGAAACAGAGTATTCGCGGATTGAGAGCTGCGCAGGCGATCGAAGCTGGCAAAGAGCCACGGAAGCAGCTCACTCCCGCGCATCATCTGATTCCAAACCATGTTTTGGTCTCTTTTATACTGCCTCACCCATCCGCTTGGACACTGGCCGGTCACTCATTGTCCAGGTGGTCCGAATTGAAAAAAGGAGGAAGAGACAATAAATTGTACAGTAGAGTAACACGGCTTTCGATTGTCCAGCTGGAACAATAAAAAAATATTGACTTGAACTATCACCATTACTAAATATTCAGGTGCGGTGGGAACGGGGACAGCCCCGCCACTTCCGACCCCCTTTAGGTCGACAAACTGCAGAGTATTGCAGATGAGGTGGTAGATACCGCTCCCTCCGCGCAAGTGTACTGGGCGTGCACAGCCGTGACCACCGATCTCCCTCCCCCCTTTTTCATTACGGGTATTCCCCCAACGTCGTTTCAAGGCCGAACGACAAATCCCATTAGGATTTCCCAATACCCTGTCTAATTTCAATCCTCTCTATTAACATTCATTCAATACATCTTCAATAAGCCAACACACGTGCGTTTTATTTTTTTTTCTTGTTTTCGCCATGTGGAATAGATGTGGACCTAGGGGGTTAGTTTAATGTAGTAATCTCAAAGTTAGAATAAATGTCGTTAAAGTTGACGATAAGGGTGTCCTCCGTGGGGAGCTTTTTTGGGCCTATGTAAGCGGGTAGGTCGTGCTACACCTTGCCTTGCTACTGTTTACATGAAATCGGCTCGCTTCCATGCCAATCTTGGCTCCTTGGGACCCCGTTACCGGCCTGGCCAGCTACCCGACAACGCCTACAACCGTTAGCCGACACAATACCTGTGTACGTACCTAACCCTCCCCCCCTCTGCTATCCTGTGTCGTGTACAATTCTGCAACGGCGCTGCTCTAAGGGCTACTAGGCTTCCCGCTATCGCACCGATAGTTGACGACCCAAATTAGGTCGTTTAGCGGTCGCTTTTAGCATGGGCATTTTCAATACAGATCCCCTATCAACGAAGCACCATATGCACTAGTGTTGATGCCTAAGGCTACCTGGCTTGCCACGCTCTAGCCCTGTCGTCAAGGATGACACTCAAGAGGTGGTCAATTATCTAGGAAGCCCCAATCAAGCGACCTACGAATGGGAAGCTTCTTGGGCAACGTCTTTGACGGCTGCATTACACACATTGCCACATGACTAGAAAGTCACCCGTGATGCAAATTACAACAGTGGCTTGCACTCTGCATGGGCGCATACCAGCGAGGGTATTGGCACACACCTTTGCAGCCACCTGAGGCACTTCAGATGAGTTCACCAGTCAGCATGATTCGGTCGGAGAACCTCCTTCCCAACCCTCCCTTCTCTCACTGCTGTGGTCGTACAAGTGGGTTGGACAGAGCGGCATATATATATATATATATAACGGGCACTCCTCCTTCCCACTTCTGCCGTCATTCGAAGGGAAAGGCGACTATCGAAATAGTTGGTCATTGTGGAACTTTGAATTGACGCTGTTCCCTCTTAACCGCTTGGTGAGTGTAGTGTTGGTAGACGGCAGCCCATCACGTTACCCAACTGACTGGGGTGGGCAGGAGCTGAGCTGAGTGGGGTGGACCCGGGTTCCGAGGAGGGTAGCTAGTTAGGCGTAAGAAAGGTGTTCCAATAGACTAGTATCTAAGATGTATTGGTGCTTATTCGACTTGGAGTGCCGAGTCGTACTCGTTATATATGTTCACGGCCTTTACGAGTTACCGATGGCTGTGGCTACCGTTGGGGGTAGCCGCCAGGATCGTTGAATCGAGGTCATGGCTGAGTTTGAGGATGGAGTCGGCTGTGGGAGAGCTCGCCAATGCCGTTTCATCTCTACTTGGGTCAACAGTCGGCAGTTGCCCGTTGTCCTGTGGTTGCAGTACTAGCTGGGTCTGGGGGTTGGTCGACACCTGCGTATAAGAACGTTAGCCTTCAGTTCTCCAAAAATAAAAAAAATGGATATTTATCGACAACATTCACCCAAGCAATAGCTCCAATCGTATCACAAACCAGGAAAGGCAATGGAGCCAGCACCGTCAGTTATCAGGGGGAGTATCTAGAGACGCTGGATGACAATCGCACTGGCACCGCCGCCGCCGTTGCACACGCTAGCCACCCCGAACTGACCGGGTTTGAGTAGATGCGTGAGGGTGACCAGAATACGGGACCCGGACGACCCGATGGGGTGGCCCAAGGCAACCGCGCCACCGGCGACGTTGACCTTGGCGGGGTCGAGGTCCAGCAGCAGCTCGTTAACGCGGGCGACAACGCTAAACGCTTCGTTCAGTTCAAACAGGCTAATGTCGGAGAGCGAAAGCCCGGCGCGGCGAAGAGCAATGGGGATGGCCAGGGCCGGTGCGATGGTGAATTCGTACGGGTGGGTGGCGGCGTCAGCATACGACACGATGCGGGCCAGGGGCTGCACCGCACCTGCGAGGTCACGGGCGCGCTCCTCGGCCATGACGACCAGGGCCGACGCACCGTCGTTAAGGGTACTCGAGTTGGCCGCCGTGACGGTCCCGCCTTCCTTCTTGAACACGGTAGCCAAGGAAGGAACCTTGGCAAAATTGACCTTGGTGAATTCCTCATCGCGGGCGACTGTCACTTCGCCCTTACGAGTGGACAGGGTGATCGGGGCGACCTCGGCGTCAAAGGTCCCGTTCTCCCAGGCGGCGGCGGCACGGCGGTAGGATTCGATGGCGTGTTTGTCCTGGACCTCGCGTGACAGGTTGTACTTGGAGGCGGTCCGTTCGGCGCAGGATCCCATGTGCACCTGATCGTACGCGTCCCACAGGCCGTCCTTGATGATACTGTCGGTGAGCTGCTGGTGCCCGTAAGCGGCCCCGCGCGGAGCGAGGTAAGGAGCGTTGGACATGCTCTCCATGCCACCGGCTACCATCACCGAGGCCATCCCGGTCTGGATGTTTTGCGCGGCCAGCATCACCGCCTTCATCCCGGAGGCGCATACCTTGTTGATGGTCGTCGCCGGCGTCGTCGGCTCGCACCCTGCGGCGAGCGCAGCCTGGGTTGCCGGGGCCTGTCCCAAGTTGGCCTGCAAGACGCTGCCCATGTAGACTTCGTCCACCTGGGAAGGTTTAATACCTTGTGGAGTGGGATGGAGTTGAGGGGCAGGATGGCGGCAAGCCAGCTAAAGTTAAAGGGGGGTTGAGTGACCATTACGCGGGCTGTGGGTTCTTTACAACTCTTGCGCTTACTGGAGGGTATTGTCAGGAGGCCGTAACCCCCGCCCCCTCTACGCGGTAGAAAACTTACCCGACTTGGCAATGGCGTGTTTAATGGCGTGGGCGCCTAGAGCGGTGGCACCGACCTTCGACAGGGAACCGTTAAAGGAACCTACGGGCGTCCGCACTGCGGTGAAAACATGTTGTGGTAGTCGAGAAGTGGACAGGTGAGATTAGCATCCCCCGCAAACTATACCCTGCAACTGTCCGCGGCCACGGCAATGGCCGCCGGCGTCGTTCGGGAAATGTACCTACCGGCCGCCGTAATAACCGCGTTGATGAGCTTCGGGGCCATTGTTAGGGAGATTGACGGCAAGGTAAGAGGTTTGCTATGAAAGATGCGCAACGGAATGAGTAACCACCAAAAATGTCCGAGCGGATATGAAACGGTAAATAAAAGATGGCGGATGATGGAGACGCTTTAGAATGTGGTGGGGTGACTGCTAACAGCTTGGAGACTGCTGTGCCCATAATGGATAAATCAGAGTGTGACAGCTACTTTACTCTCCTACCTACCCGTTCATTCTTACCCCAGGACCATTCGCCCCACCGAGTCACACGCCAGTTGGAATAGGCGTGTGACGGGCGTGGTCCGTGATCTACGCAGTGGGGGGGGGGGGGAGGGAATTTAATCAAAGGGGCGAGCCCCAGAAGGTATGGGAGAGGAATCACTACAACCACCCGATGGTGAAGAAGGGCGTGACAGCTCCGTCCCACACCTATGGCCCTACCGGCACGTGAAGGGAGGGGCTGGCGAGCCACCAAGTAGCTAGTATTAGTCAGCACTGATGGCGCCAATCGAAAAGAGGCTACAACACAACTCCCCCCTTAGCCCTAGAGGTTATGACCAAAAACAATGAATGGCCCCAGTGTGGGTACTGGGGTGATTTATATAGAGAGCTCACGTCAGCGGAAACGACGTCAGGATGCGTATTAAATAGTCACGGAACAAATGTAGGTTGGCCAAAATAAAGGACAGAAAATATACAAGGAGTGGGCGAGCTCGAAGGGGGCAGGTGTCCAAAAACAAATAGAAGGATAGATATTGAAGAGTGTACCAAGCAGATAGGCAATGGACCGTGGCGAATATAATACGGCCACGTATGTAGGATATGGGTTGGGCAGATGAAAGAGGATCAGGAGGTGAAAATATGCGGGATGCAGGTGTACCGCAGCGGCGCTGAGAAATTGATGAAGCACACACTACTAATCAAACTCGCCACGGTCATCGAATTGTATTAGACGCGACAGCTGGAGAGAGCCACGAGGCCCTGGGCGGCCCATCGGCACGCCCCGACGACACTACGGCGACGATGAGCCTGACCCCTGACGACAGTTACCGTCGGGGTACTTGACCAGGTGGCGCTGGAGGGCGTCGTTCCGGGAGTAGGGTTTCCGGCAGTGGTGGCACTCAAACTGGCGCTGGCCCTGGTGGAGTGATGACTTGTGGCGGGTAAGGTCATGGCGCCGACTGAATGACTTATCACACAGGTCGCATGGGAAAACCTTGGATTCCTCGGGGTTGTGGGTCGCCCGGTGGGTGCGGAGGTTGAAAGCCCGTGCCGACACGAAGGTGCAGCCCGGGTAGTCACACGGGTGCATGCGGCGCGGAGGTTTGTCCGGGGTAGCAGGGTCCAAAGAAGCGGCGCTACCACGACCGTTCTCAGCGGACCGACGGCTCGTACCCAGCTTTCGCCGTTTGGCCGGCCGGGGCAGGACGGGCGTAGTCGGCGAGGAGGAGGTAGGGTGACGGTCGGGGGTAGAGGATTCAAACATGGCAGGCTCCCCGCTGGTCAGATCCTCCAGCGGGGCAAACATACAGGCGCTCGGGTTGAGGTCAGCAGGAGCGTCGTAGCAGCCGACACCGGGGGTGGGTTGAAAGTAGTTGAGGGGTAAATTGAACGGAGTGCCGTGAGAGTTGGCGAGAAGCGGGCTGATCAGCGGGTGCAGCGGGTCGTGCGGCGAGGGATCCGGGTACGACGAGTCGAACTCGATGGCGGGGACCAGGTCGTTGGCGCTGGGCATCATTGGGGTATGGACCAAGGGAGTGTGGGGCGTAAACAACAGGTTCTGGTGACTGAAGGTGGGCATGGCTGGGGTGGCGTGCGGGGTGAAGGCGGTGTAGGGATTCAAAAAAGAGGTGGGCAGGCCTGGACTGGTTGCCGCGACGTCAGGGAAGTAGTTCAAGAGTGGCTGGAGGGGGGTGCCAAAGTGGGGCGAATTGAGTAACGGCATGAAGTCGAGGCTAGGGGCACTGACCCCCTCGCATAGGTAGTTGATGGGCTGGTCGTTGACAGCCAGTAGGGGTGTGGTGAAACTGTCGGCGGCGCCGGTGCCCAGGAAGGGAGAGGTGGCAGCGTAGGCAGCGGCGGCCATCGGAGGGGAGGTCAGCCCCGTAGCCAGGGCGTGGAGATCCCCCACCTCAGAGACTGTGTCGGACTGCTGCGGGGTAGCGAGGCGAGCGGCGGTGAGGGCAGGTGGGGCGGAGCTAAAGTCGAACTGGCTGCCAGGGTCGGCTTCTGGTGGGGTGCAGTGCAGTAGGTCGGTATCGCCAAAACTGAGAGCCTTCTCGAGGGCCGGGCCCGAGAGAGCAGGGGCCTTAGGAAGCCCGCCCATGGGTGCAGAGAGGCAGCGGTGGGGGATCAGGTCGTGACGGTCTCGCTGAAATAGGTAAAGCGGACAGAGCAGGCGGGACGGGGGCGCGGCGGAAGGGGGTGCTAAGTCCGACTGATATCTAAAATCCAGTGCGACGAGAGAGTGAGAGGAGGAGGAAGAGGGGTGATCGGGCCGGCCGAGAATTCCGGGCTTGGCGGGCGCTACGGTTCGGTGAAGGGCAATTGCGCTGATCGAAAAGGCCAATGGTCGTAATGCAGGGACAGGGGTGGGTGGGAGGGGCCGTGGGCTGCACCGGAACGGGAAGAGGACGCGACGAGGTTAAAAAGATGAGAATGTGGGAACTAAAGAAATGTGAGAGAGAGGGGAGAAGACAAAGACTAGAGAGAAATACATGCGATGCGGATAACCCAGCCGGGCTACTGAACAAACCTGCCCCGCCAACAGGTGGGTAAGGCAGTGGTTGATGGTGACTAAGCCAAAATGGCGTCGGCTAGGCACGTGGAGGTATTCAGTGCCACTGGCTACAGCATGCGGGGGGGGGAGGGTTCTAGCGCTGGCAATGTGAGCCAATTGGGTGCCTATGCGGACAAGGAGGGGCGAGAAGCGATGGCCACGGCCTGTCAGAGCGGGGGTAAGGATAAGGCTGAGGGGGCGGTGTAAATCGAACCGAGCGGCAAGCGTGAAGGCACAAGTGCTCGCGAGGGTACTGCCAAGCCCACAGGCTATTGATGGGAGCGGCAAGACGCCAGGGAGGTGGAGCTTGGCGACAGTACTAAAGATATCGAAGAGATAGCGTCACAACCACTGCTGGGGGGCGACTAGGCGGGTGCTGTACAGGCCAGGGCCGCGAAGAAACAAAGGCTAGGGGGGAAAGGTGTCAGAAGAAAACAGGAGGAGTGCGGAATCAAGAAAGGGTCGCTGGGGATTCTTGGCGTGCCACCACTATTTCAGGGCAGCCAGGAACGGCCGAGGAGACCTCCCGGCGCAGGAACACTGGGCGGTAGAGCGAGTAGGGAAGAGGGCAAAAATCCGCGGTGGGGCAAGCTGGTGGGCCCGCAAGGGTAAATGCAAGTGGTGGGAAACTGCTGCGGCAAGTAGCCCGTTCTTGGTTGGGAAGATGCTATGGGCAACCTAGCCAGGGAGGGCTGAGCAATCCCGCGGCGGAAAGCGACGGCCCAGGGAATGACCTGAACAGGTAGGTGGGCACCAATGGGGATCGCTGATTGGCGCTGCGAGCCAGGGCGGGTGGACTGCAGACACGGGTGGACCTTGGGGGCGTGCTGAACCAAGAGCGGATGGGCTACGCCAAGGCAAGGGCGGGGGCGATGGCAGCGGTCACACGTATTAGACCGTGAGTGGCAGCCATTCAATAATGCGGAGTGCGGGCGTTTTTCGCCCGTTCCGGACAGAAAACCTCAGGGGTCTGCGTGGTCAAGCCCGTCCATTTCTGGTAAGTCTCCCCCACTTCCTAGGAAATACCTAAAGGGGTGGGCAGTAGGATCGGCCAACCGAAAGAGATATACAATTGCAACTGGGAAGACCCCAAGTAACGCCGAACCCCCCCGGGGCCGGTAGATTGGGGCGACGAGGGTGCAATGGCAGCTTCCCACTGCCGAGAGCAGCAGCTGTGACTTACCTAAGTGGGATGGTCAGCAAGGAGACTGGGTTGGCCGGCGGTGGAGTCGGTGGGGTTATCTCCGCTGGCGAAACAAGTGCCCGCTGAAAGAGACGGAAGGGGGATCGAGGGGAGGTGGCGGATCAAAGTACACCGCTCCCGAGTGCTAGGGAGGGCGGGGAATAGCGGCCGAGGTGAACGTAACGGGCGAGCAGGGTGGCATAGGTGAGTATGCAGCACTGGAACAGCGGTCGGTCGAATATCTGAGGCGGGGGAGACGGGGTGTGGCAAGTGGAGGGGGGAGAGAGAGCCCGAAATTAGCGCCCTCAAGTAGAAACGCAAACAACCAACACGGCCAAGGACGTAATACGATGCCTACGAGCGCAGGTGGATGGTGGTTGACCGGGGGCCACTGCAGCGACAGCCAGTTCAGAAGCTGACCTTGGGACTGGGGCACATTAACAGTCGAGAAGTGGTGTTGACCCTCAGCGGAGCAGCGTCGATCTGGATTCTATGACCCAAGCATGGTGAGGGGCGGACAGCCCCAGGGGTTATATACCCGACGGGAGACGTCCCGACCTGCTGCTGGCCCAAACGGCCCTCGCACGGGCAACGCACGAGGACATGGTCCGCCAGGACTGTCTACCGGCCATCACCCCCAATTAGGACTCGCCTGCACCACCTGGCCTGGCCCTCCTCACCTGGACTCCCACGGAATCATTCTGGAACGTACTGGCGGGTACGTGGGCCTTAATCGCCACCACCCTACGCCGAGCGCATCGTGGCAGGCTAGGCGCTGAAAATGGTGCACTCTGGATATTACCCCAGTTCCCGCCCATCGTTTCCGTACCTCGGCATAGCGAGGGCGTGGGTGGGCCAAGGCTTGGCAGGTACCAGCTGCGGTTGGCCGCTCTAAATCCGGTCCTATCAGCTAACACGTGGTGGAGATCGGTTGATGTCGCTGGTGGTTGCATCGGGCTAGGCTCCGCTGGCCCACCCACGGCATGTAAGTTCCGCCCCCCCTGCGTGCCCAACACTGCTTAGCGAGCCTTACTAGGCATATTCTAGGTACAATCAACCCCGAAACTACCCGTCACGGATTCCTACCAGTTAAAACACACCGCATCAACGCCGCCCAGGGTGGGAGGTTGATCCCTTTGGTCCGAGGTCTAGCATAGAAATCCTTAAAAACGATGATGATGTACGCCACCACTACCATGTCTCTTACGAGCTGCGGGGTAGGTCACACAGTTAGATCTGCGCGCCTTTACCAAGCACGTTGTGATCGAAGCATCATAAGGCATGTACGCAGGCCCGGCCACTTTGCTTTGTACTTCCATCGTAACGTTTGACAGTGCACACTAGGATGGATGAAGGTCGAGCCTGCAGGGAAACCAAGTCATGACCAGTTAAAGGCTTTACGTTGAGAGGCGCTCCCCCTATAGAGGTCATACGTGAACTTTTCTTGCTTCTTTCTAGCACAGCTCGTCGTGGACTCAATAAACCAGAGAAGCGCCCGCTGGGGTCTGTCTGTCCCCGTTACCTACTGATCTTTATTACAGGCCCCCGGTATATGTGTCATTATTAAGTTTTCGAATCAGTTACCTTTTTCTTAACACCATTCGACCAATACAGTCGGTCCATCCAGCAAAATAGTCCCCCCCAAAGTTCCAGCTCTAAATTCCGGAAAGTGGCGTTTCCTAGGCGGCATAAGCGTGTCTGCTTTAGGCAAATACTGGCCCCGGTCACCCGTAATGATGCCCTGGGGACAAGGGCATGGTGGGTAGCGGTAGGCTCGGGCGGGGTCACTGGTGACAGCAATATTTATTATGTAATGTTTAGCGCTAGCGACATCCTTGAAGAATTCGGCTGCGCACAGTACCTGATAGCGGTAGTGGCCGGTAGCAAGTTTATTTTTTTAAAAAAATAAAGAAACAACAACTTGCAATTGATGAAAATGTGTGTCCCCGTAGCCAAGTGCTGGACCAGGACATATGCTAGGGGAACTGTGGTAGTCCCAAGTCAGTTACTTATCTATAGACGGAGGTACTATCGCTAATACGGTCCCGGTCGATGGTTTTATCGGCAATAGAGCCAGGGATTGCCCTTGAAGAAACCCACGACCCGTACGGGAACGTCCTAGTCATCGACTCACCACAGTGTGGGAAAGGGTAGCAAGGCCCGGTCTAACTGCACCTTTTAATTGAACGTACTGTGTCTTCCGATTTCAAGAATATACACAATGATGCCTCACACATCGCGCCCAATAAAGGTGGACAGGGTGCGGGCTGGAGTTCTAACGGTAAACGCGGTAAAGAGGTAGAAACGCAAGCCGCGCTGCTAGCACTGTGGCCTATTTTTTGGGGATGGGCCTTATCAAACGGTTTCCCGGCCCCACGACACCACTAAGCTCCATTATTAAAGCCCACATCGAAGAGACATTCAATTTCATTCCCAAGGAACTATGGTGCTTGAGCTGAATATCACCTGACCCATAGCCAGTCCCGTCACCTTTTAACAATTGCATACTTGTACATCGCTTGGAGCTTTCACTGCATTCAAAGTGGTCCCCCATACTCTCCATCTCCACCCCCTCATCACCTGGACCGCTCATTGCAACCCTTCCCAGTTACTCAGCGGGCTCGGCACCCTCATTCCTACGCAGTCCCCTCCTCACGTCTCGCCATTTAAATCTTTTCGTTCCCCAGCCCCGTCCCAACTGCTCGCCCCGATGGCGTCGAGCCCCCTCGGCGAGACCAATTCCACCTTCAGTGCCCCAGGCGCCGTATCGGCCACCTCGCAGTACTATGAGGAGCTGCGTGCTCGCACGTTGGCGGCCTGGCACGGATCCAAACCGTCTTCGGCCGAACTGGACCCCAACATCAAAAAGAACACGGGCTTCGTCAAGAAGTGCAAGTCGTCCCTTGGTGCCGATGCCTTGGACGCGCTGTCCCGAGACATTGCCACCCTCAAGTTGGAAAAGTATGTCAGCGAGATCGTGGCCGCTATCCTCGAGGGTGGCGTCCTTAAATGCCACTCCCGCACCGACTTGAACGCCGCCGTCGACGTGATTCTTCAGCTCCACGCCCGGTTCCCAGATACCTTTACGCCGCAACTGGTAGGCGGACTGGTCACCGCCCTGGCCCCTCCCACCCGCGCCCAGCTACAATCGCTGACTACCGAGCAGCGCGAACGTAGCGAAGCGACCCGGTTGATCCGCCAGCGGACCCTGCTCCGGCTGTGTGGGGAGCTATGGCTGGCTGGCCTCTTCTATGGCCTCGAGGCCCGATTGCCCATCCTGGCCTCCTCTGCCGCGGCCGCCCGGCTCGAGGAGAGTCTCATGGGCCAGGTCGCAGGACTCTCTGTCACCGCCGCGGCTACCTCGGCTGCCTGGGACGCTACCACCACCCACGGCGGAGTCATGCCCCGCGTCGCGCACGACCTCTTCGACGCTGACCGCTCCACCCACCTCAATACCAGCCTGGCCCTCGGTTTCGCTAAGGCCCTCGCGGCCCACCTGCAAGCCGATCCCGATTCGGCATTCCCCACCCCGCGGGCCATTGACGATCCCCAGGCCCAGTTCGCCACACTACTGTCCCGCCAGCGCGCTGCCGTCCGCCAGACCCTCACCGCCTACTACGAGTCTCTCACCGCCAGTCTGGCTAAGCACCACAAGAGCGTCCGCCAACTTGACCGGAAGAACGCCACCCGCCTGCTCAACCGCGGCACCCTCACCGAGGAGGAGGAAGCCTACTATGCCCGCCTGCTCCGCAGCCGTGACAAGCTGCAGGAATTAATTAGCGGGCTAGCCGAGGCCCTCCACCTCGCGGTTCCCGACCCACCTGCTGACGATCCCAGAGACGACGTGGACATCACATTGAGCACTGCCGGCGGATCGGTCCGCGCGGACGGCGTCGGTCCGAACTGCGTCTGGGAAGACGAGGACACGCGTGATTTCTATGAAAAGGTAATTGATCTGCGCGCCATGGTCCCGGGTGTGTTTCTCAAGGCAAAGGCCGGCCCAATTACCACCAGCAGCGCCGATACTAGGGATGCCGGGTCACCTTCTGCCGCTGACAAGCCCGGGGGTAAAGGGACCAACGGAACCGAAGGACCAGCCGAATCAATGACCACAGTGGCCTCTACGACCGGGTCAGACTCCGAGGAGGGGGGCCACATGGCACCCGACGTCGATCCCATCACCATGGAACGGTTAGGAGAACTCGATGAGGTCCTACTGCGCCCCGTCGACGAGGAGCAGGAACTGGTTGCCCTCGAGGCCGAATTAAGCCGCTTTAGCCTCCAGTCCACGGGCCGTGAGACCGGTCAGCCTGACGCAGGACCTCGGCTAGCTCCATCAGAGGGCCAGGACCACAAATCCACCCGGCCAGCCGCTTCCCATTGTCCCCATTCGGCTTCATCTCCCACGGTGGCCCTGGCTCAATCTGGGAATCAAACAGGCCACGTTGCCGCCACTGACGATCCCAATCCGGCCGCCCCTACCCCCGTAGACCCGCCTACGTCGCATGATGACGAGGGGGCCACGAGTACCACTACCGCGGCTACCACTACTACTACCGCTGCTGCTGCGGCCGCCGCCGCCAACGGTCCAACGGCTCACCGTCTCCGCGACTTTCTGGCCGATCTGCAGCTCCGCAACAACCGCGAGCTGATTGACCAGGCTGCGGTCGAGTTCTGTTTCATCAATAGCAAAACGGCGCGCCGCAAGCTGGTCGAGAAGTTGCAGACCATCCCGCGAGACCGGGCCGAGATCCTACCCTACTACGCCCGGCTGGCGGCTACCCTCCATCCGTTCTTCCCAGACGTTTCGGAGGCCCTTTCCGCCTCCTTGCAATCCCAATTCCGGCGGCTCACCTTCGCCAAGGTGCGGAGCGACACGGCGGTGGCGTGGGTTGAGGCCCGTATCCGTAATGTGCACTACCTTGTCGAGCTCACCAAATTCCGCGTCGCCCCGCTGCACCTTGCGCTCTACTGCCTCAAGACCCTGATTCACGATTTCTCCAAGTATGCCGTCGAGGTGGCCTGCCGCGGTATCCTCGAACCCGGTGGTCGCTACCTCTACCGCCACCCGCAAACCCACGCCGTCATGGTCCAGCTCCTCGAGATGCTGCGTCGCAAACGGATGGCCCTCCCGCTCGACGCTCGACTTACCCTGATGCTGGATAACGCCTACTACCTGTGTAACCCACCCGAGACGGCCGGTCGTGCGGCCCGCCGCCGATTGTCGATTATAGAGCTCTATGTGCGTGACCTCGTCCATGCCCGGCTCACCTCACAGACCGTCGCCTTTACCGCCCGCCAGCTGCGTCGTCTCGACTGGGACGATCCGACTACGCTTGGTGCCATCTACCACGTCTTTACCAAGATTGACCGCGTGCCATTCGCCAACGTCGAGGTGGTGGCCAAACTGCTCGCCGACCTGGCTCCTCGTTACCACCCGGGATTGGGAACCGCCGTCGTCGATGACCTTCTGGAGCGGATCCGCGTGGGCCTCGAACAGAACATGTTCCGTCATAATCAACGCCGCATCACCGAACTGCGCTACCTTGGTGACCTCTACCTGGCCCGAGTGGTGGAGGCCCGGCCTATCCTCGACACGCTCTACACCATCCTCAGTTTCGGCCACGTACCTACGACCCTGGTGGCCAATTCCGAAGCCGCCGCTGCCGCCGTCGCCGCTGGGATCCCTGGGGCCCGTTTCCGTCCGCACCCGACCCGATCACTCTCCCCGTTCGACCTCCCACATGACTTTTTCCGCATCCGTCTGTGCTGCATCCTCCTCGACACGAGCGGGGCCGTACTCCAACGCGGCAAAGGCCGCGGTCGTTTCGACCTGTTTTTAGCCTACCTCATTTTGTATACGTTGGCTAAGCCCGTCCCTCTCCCCGTCGAGATTAGATTCTCCCTGGAGGATACGGTGTTCCGTCTGCGGCCCAAGTACAAGCTTCCCGATACGTACGAGGCTGCGGCATTTAATTACGACCGGCTGATGGCCCGCGAGGTTCGCAAGGTGAGGAAAGCAATGGGACTGGCGTCCACGTCCAGCCCGACGAAAGAGAAAAAGGCGCTATCCGCTGATAATTCCACTGAACCTCACGCTTGGCAGGGTGTGACGACCGCTTCGGGCGCCGCCCATCCGGTGGTCACCACCGAGGCGGATTCCGATGCTTCGGGTTCTCAGACTGGCAGCGACGACGAGGACGAGGTGGCGCCCGCAGCTGTGGAGTCAGACCAGGTTGCTGCCGACCTGAGTGACGCGGATGAAGATGATGATGATGAAGACGACGACGACGATGAGGACGACAATGAGGACGACGACGACGAGGTGGACGATGCCGCTTACGAACGCCAGCGTGCCGAGGAGGAACGCCAACTGGCGTGGCTCCGACAACAACGCGACGAGGAAGCAGCCCGGCAGGCGGCGGCCGACGCCGAGTTTAACGAGGAACTTCGGCGCATGGTGGCCGAAAGCATGGAAACGGCACGTAAGCAGCAGGAGCCCCGTCGATCCGGGGGGCCCGCGACTGTCGACGTGGACATCCCACTTTCCCTACGCGACCGCGCCATCGTGCTGGACGAGGCCGCCTCCGCATCCTTCCACGGCCCGAACCCTGCGGTCCCGACTGGTGGTGGTAGTGGCAGTGGTGATCGTAATGTCGTGGCGTATACTCTCCTCACCAAACGCGGGAGTAAACCCCAGGCTCGTCAGATGGACGTCCCGGCTTCCTTGCCGTTCGTGGCTAATACGGTCGTTAAGCAGGAGGCTGACCGTCGGGAGAAGCAGCATCTAAAGGAGCTGGTGCTAAATTATGAGAGCCAGGAGTATGACCATCAATCCCGTGCGTTTCAGCAGGAAATGGCCGAGCGCGGGATCAATTTAACCTACCGTCGGGACTTGCGTGGTCGTCGGAAAGGGTAAGTTCTTCACCGGTCAGTATGCCCACAACAACGATGGATTACACAAGTGACTGCCGACGGACTGATCGGATCCCGGCTCCGTTGCACTAATAAAAACCATTGGTGGATCTCATGCACAAGGCGTATCGCTATTAAGGAGGGACACTAGTCCCTAAAGGTTAGGACTGCCGAGCGCCCCCCCCCACCACCACTTTTAAAGGACCTTACCGGGGTATAGTGGTAACTAACGTCGCTGCTACTGAAGTTTGGCGTAACGTAAACAATGTGAAATTGACCGCAGCGCCGACCCTGGCCTAAAAATCGGAGCTTCGCCTAGTTAGAGTGCCACCTCCCTGGACTGAATTTCAGCGGCTCTAGCTCATTTGACTGCTTGGCTCACCGATGCACTCCCCTCTCCCCATTCCGCTAGTCCATCGCCATTGTTTCACCCTTTAATATTCAGCCAGGGACCACCACGTTACATCCACGATATTCTCTCCCCCCCCCACACACACACAGATAACCCCTGTTGCTCGACCACGATGAACCAGGGCGTGGTCGCTGATTCCCAGGACCGCCGTAATGCGCTCCGCATCCTCCTGGCCACCGATAACCACCTGGGCTATATGGAGAAAGACCCCATTCGCGGCGACGATTCCTTTTTGGCCTTCGAAGAGATTCTACGTGTTGCCCGAGACCAGGAGGTAAGAGACCCCGGATAGAATGTTTGACCTCGCCCCCACCCCTCTGGCCTGGTTGGATATTCCACCTTGCTCTGCCGTGGTCCGCCGGGAAGATGGTTATGTTGAGGAAGAGAAGAGTGCTTCCATAAGCGTCCTGTGTGCTTTTTATCGTCACCTAAAACCGCTTCTATTGGCACCTGGCTGGCCGCTCTAACTCCCCTTCTCTCTCTCTCTCTGCCCGGTCTAACACATCCTTTTTGTTCGATTACCCATCGTCCAATGTTTCTTTTTTTTGTTCAAACTATATACCAGGTCGACATGATACTCCTAGGCGGCGACCTCTTCCATGATAACCGCCCCTCACGCAAGACACTCCATACCACCATGCGCCTCCTCCGCGAGTATTGCCTAGGCGATCGGCCGTGCGCGATCCAGTTCCGCAGCGACGCAACCCGACTCCTTGAAAACAGTTTCGGGTCGGTCAACTACCAAGACCCCAACCTCAACGTGGCCATCCCGGTCTTCACGATTCACGGAAACCACGACGATCCCACGGGCGACGGCAACCTCTCGGCCATCGACCTTCTATCCGTGACGGGCCTGATCAATTATTTTGGTAAGGCCCCCCGCGTCGACCAGGTCGATCTGGTTCCGCTTTTGCTCCAAAAGGGCACCACTCACCTGGCTCTGTATGGTTTGGGTAACATCCGTGATGAACGGTTGCACCGGACGTTTACCTCCCAGAAGGTCCGGACCGTTGCCCCTCCATCACCATCACCACTTGCCGCGGCGGCCGGCTACCCTGAAGACCCGTGGTTCAACCTGATGGTGCTACACCAGAACCGCGTCCAGCATGGCCCGACCTGTTATATACCCGAAGAGTTCCTGGACCCGCGGTTTCACCTGGTGATGTGGGGCCACGAACACGAATGTCGGATCGATCCGGAACCCAACTCGGCCCGCGGGTTCGCCATCACTCAGCCGGGATCCTCGGTGGCCACGTCCTTGTGTGAGGGCGAGGCCCGTGCGAAACACGTGGCCCTCCTCACCATTCAAGGCCCGCATCAGTACGATATGAGCAAAGTGCGGCTCCGGTACGTCCGGCCTTTCATCATGGAGGACGTGGCCCTCCGTGACGTACCGGGCCTCCAGCCGTTCGATGAGAAGGCTACGATGGCGTTTCTGGAGACCAAGGTGAACGAGATGATCGACCGGGCCCGGGCTCAGTGGCGGGAGGCCCTCGGCGGATTAACGGAGCAGGAAGCGGCTGAATTGGAGCTTCCCACTGAGCTCGAAGCCATGCGACTACCTTTGATCCGCCTGCGTGTCAATTATAGTGGCGGGTACACGGCATTCAATCCCCAACGATTTGGTATGACATTCACGGGTCGCGTGGCTAACCCGCGCGACCTCGTCTACTATTTCCGGTTACGTCCCCCGTCTACTGCGACCGTGTCGACGGCCAACTCGTTGAAAATGACGACGGAGAACGGAACGGGGGTGGCAGGAGGGGGAACCGAGCAGCACTCCTTACCATCCGGGGGTGCACCGGATGCCGATGCGGTATGCGTCGAAGACCTGATTGACGAGTTCCTGGACGGTGATAGCCTCGAAGTCTTTGTCGATAAGGAACTCAACGAAGCGGTGCGGTTGTTTGTGGATAAGGAGGAGCCCCACGCCATTTTAAGTATGGTGGAAAAGTCGATCGGTGAGAGTCGCGAGCACCTTAAGCGCCGGACAACTATTGTCGATGATCTGCAGCTGAAGCGGGAGCTCGGGATCGTTAAGGCGGAGAAGAGTCGGCAGTACGAGCCGTTGGAGTTTGGCGGACAGGGTGACGGTGGGGGTGGAAGTGGTTATAAAAAAGGGGAGGCGATAGAGGCGGAGGCGAGTGGGATGAGAGTGACGGGGACGGATAGTTACCGATTTGATCCCTATTCGTTCGGCAGTGGTGGGTCGGCGGTCACGATGGACGTGCCTAAGGCGGACCCCCGAACCAAGGCCGAACCCAAGGACGACGAGTATGTGTCGTCACCGCCTCGAACCGCTCCCGCCCGGAAGTCCCGGAAACGCCAGGCTGAAGCGGTTTCACCACCTAATGCCAGCCCATCATCATTATCACCACCACCACCACCGCGACGTGCCGCCCTCAGTCGATCGGCCAAAGTCAAGGTCAAGCTTGAAGATGGCGACGGGATGGATGAAGACGATTACGACCATAGTAACCTTGACATGTCCACCGGTTTAGCGCCACCAGACCGGTCCGTCCGAGAAGCTTCCGACGCGGCTAAGGGGGATGTCGGCAGCATCCGTGGGCGAGCAAAGCGGATAGCTACCCCTACCATTAATAAGGCGCCGGTGACCAAACGTAGGCCTGCAGCAAAGTCCAAGTCCAAGGAGGCTACTTCTGCTACCGCCACTGCCAAGACCGTCGTGGTCCTGCTATCTTCGGATGATGAGAACGACGACGTTGCGCCTACTTCCGACTCATCTTCGAAGTTTGCGGACGAACTGTCACCAGGTGGTCGACGGCTACCTCGGTTCAGCTAAAGAGAATCACCCTTACGCAGTAATTTATTTTTGGTTACCCCTTTTCCTCCCTACTTTTCCAGGCTGTGTGGCCGACACTGAGGGGAGGGGTGTGGTCCGGGTCTTTGTATTAATGATAAAACACTTATTTTTGCCGCCACCACCCGAATGCCCGTTTACCTGGCGCCCATGGAGAATTATGATGTGTCTCTCAAAATTTTATCTATCCCGTTGTCGCTAACCACCACCGTCCCTCCGTCTCCCACCCCTCCCGCCTATTAACTCGCGCCCGATCCTACTGTCAAGCCATAGTGTGCCAAGGAATGCCAAAAATACAAACCCCTCCCCCTTTGAGGATATTACCACGGTACAGCCGATCGGTTCGTCTCCCTCCCCCCCCTTGACGCCACCACAGGCCTGATCATTGAAACAGCGAAAATACCATCGGCCTTACATATTCGGGATGAGCCCAGTAAGAAAGCCACCGTGGCGGCAGCGGTAAGGACAGGTACTATGACTTTAGGAGAGATGGAGTGAAGATGTGGGGGAGGCGGGGAGGAGGAGTCAGCTTATTTAACGTCACTTAAAAAGCTGCGCCTCTCGTGTGTGGAACTGGGTCGTCTGGAGAGGAGGAGAGGAAAACTTTATGAGGTTTAACCGAGCTTACCAGTTGGCCCACAACCGCCATACGCTCGTCTTACTTGTAAGTCACCAACTTGGTATTATTCTTTTCTACACTCTCCTTCTCTCTCTCTCATAATTGATGCATACCTTATGGCCACCAATAATCGACCCGACAGTTATGAACGCAATTCTGGTGTTATGTTGTGTGTTTATTCCCGCAAGCCTATTGTATTGCTTACCTGTTAGCGCACCCCGTGTGTATTGATTCCTCCTCCCCATTCTTTTAGTGTGCGATGGCATTAAGTCTACTGACTTGCGTCAGAATATTCCTTGGTGCCTGTACCAGCACCTACATATTACATCGAAGCAGAGTCGGAGACTATAATCAGACCGTTGCCCCCTTTCCTATACTTTACTTTACACCTCTTCCGACCTTTTTATTTCACCTCTGAAACCGGTGAAACTATATGACGAGAAGTACAGACGCCAACGTACTACGGAATCGGGGAAGAGACGTGACCAAGGGAGAATTTAAGCCAACAATGTGAGAGGACGTTGTCTTGACGATCTTCACCCACACACCCACACGCGTTTGAAACATATTGCTACGCGGTTCATAGTAAAGGGGGGGGGGGGTTTACAGTGTATGTGTGGGTAACTATGGGGAGGGCTGTATTCGAGGCGCGTTCATTTTACGTAGGCGCCTGTTACCGATCCCGTTGGGCGATGACAATGATATGAGACGCTACTGTTAGAAAACTTACGTATTAGCGAGTAAATGAGCGATAAATAGCAGGTATGTACATTCGGTTTATAAGACCCGGCAGTACATGGTAGGGTTCCAAAAGAACAAAAAAATCAACGACCTAGGAAATGGTGGCGGGAGAGGGTAAAAGGACGCGGTCCCCTCCAGAGTAGTAAGGCGAGCGATAGGCGCTGGCTTGCATGGGTATCTAGCGCAAACAACTTCGAGAGGAAGGATGGGGTAGGTTGAGGGAGTTGATGGAAACGGGCCTATACAGTATCATACACAGTGGAGGGTGAGGAAACAAATGATGATGGAGAGGGGAAGCAAAACAGGTATATGATGAAAAGCGTAGGGTGGTGCAGGGGGCAGGGGCCGAGGAATTAATGAGGTACCGGACATGGATAGCAGAAGCCGGTTCCAAGGGGAAATCGCCTGATGGCGATAAAATGAATGAAAAAGTCGACCGGAAGTGGCGGCGGTGATTAGTAAGGCCAAACGAAGTGCCCCCCGCCTCATTGTGGCCAATTTATGAAACGACCACGCGTGGAGTTTCCTCCGATGGCTTAACTGGGGGCACCACGTACATGGGTGGAAGGAGGAGGGGGGGTAAGGAGAAAGTGGTGGGTGGCCTGATACTGGCCAAACCCACCCAAGTCGGAGTCTCAACCATGTGGTGCCTGGAAATGCAGGCAGAGGCTAGAGAGGGCGGGGTGGTTAAAAGTGGCAGAGTGGAGAAAGCCGGCTAACACCGTTTCAGGACTGGTCCATAGACTGGTCACAATCCTTCACCGCCGGCGAGGCACAGGGGTTAACGCCAGTGACCGCGGGCGAAGCGGACGGGGTGGTCAATCGGCGAGACACATCCAGACATAGTTCGCGGATGACGCGGAGGTAGCGCTCCTGACTCTCAGTGACCACGTTGTGGCAGTGAGCACGCTCTTGCCGCAGCTCCTCGATATATTGGTTGAAATCCTGGCGGGTCTCCTGCCGTATCTGGTTGTACTCGGCCCGCTGGCTGCTGAGTTCCTGCATCAGCCGTTCCTGAAGATGGTTCATGGTACTGGTGTTGGCACGGATGGCATCGAGCGACTCCTTCAGGGCCTCCCATAAATTGGGCGGAGGCCGAGCAGTGCTGGGTGACACGGTGGCCGAAGCGTGGTGTGGTGGAAGGTGGTGGTGAGGCGGTGGCGGAAGCGTGGCCGAGTACGGGTGACGTAACGCGTGGCGATTTGTCGGATCACCCAGGTAGAGTGGTGCGGTGCGGGGCCCGTCAGTCGGGGACGCCTCCTCGTAGATGGGTGGTGGTTGGCCCGGGAACCCTACCACCGGCGGTTGATGGCTCGGTAAGGCGGAGGTAGCACTGTGGTGCCGCGCGTGGCGTGGGGTGCCGGCCTGGGAGGGCGGGGCGGTCAACGGGTAGATCGGAGGGCCGCCGTTGGTGGTAACCCCTGGGCCGGTGCGGATGGGTGACGAAAGCTGTTGGGGGTGAATTGATGGGGCCGCGTAGCCGGGTAGCGTACCGATGGAAGGGAGTAGGTTGGGCGAACGGTGGGCCGAGAAACTGCCCCGGTGACGACGGCGGAGGGTGGTCAGGGTATGGGCCCCGCCCTCGTCGGGGTTGTCGCAGAGGCTTTCCTCGTGGCGGAGGTAGTGACCGCCGTCATCGGGTGTGACGGGCAGGGTGTAGGGGTTAGTGGACTCGCGGGCAATGCGACGGCCCATCGGGGGCGAGCGGATGGCGTGGCCCGCAGCCGAGGAGGGGCGCGGTGGGTGGGCGTTATGGGCGGCAAACTGCGTGGCCACACCGCCGGCCGCGGGCACGGTGGGGGAGACGGGTGGGATAGAAAGCGATCCGCCCCGGGGCCGATTTGTGTAGGGAGGCAAGACGTCGCGCCGGTCGCTGTTGTACCCGCTGCCGCCGGCCCCGGAGCCGCCCTCGGTCTGGGCCTCCATTTCGGCATAGTAGAGCCAGGTGGGCACCTGGTGGGGGTTGGCGTGATAAGTGCGCTGGAGCTCGTGGAACCGTTGCACCAGACGACGCCAGCGGGTGATGCACTGGTACGGCGAGCGCTGGTACCCGGCGACCTCCATGCGCTGGGCCACCTGGCCCCACAGGCTACTATTAAAGCGGCTGCGCTGCGACTCCTCAGCGACCTGGCGCTTGATGCGCAGTAGTTCAAACGTTTCTGTGTCACGCCAGTTGACGTCCCGCACCACCCGGCGGTGCGGTGTCGGCCCCACCGGGGATAGCCCATCCTGGTTGGACGGCGAAGAAGGTGGAGAGTCGCTGGAAGTGTCGACGGCAGGGCCCACCCGGGCGGACATGTCGTCGAAGGAGGGCGAACGCGGAGGTGAGTCTAGTGGGTCGGAGTACCTCGTGTGCTCGGGGTTGTAGACGACGTACGAAGAGGAGGGCGCCAGGGCGCCGGTACACTAGATGATAAATACAGTGCTTGGTGGCGAGGTGAAGAAAGGAAGGATAATAAGGTCACAATCCTGCTTCTTCCAGGCTTTAGAAGCGGCCAATGAACCTGGGCGAGATAAAAGAAGAAGCCGAAGAGGCCTAAAGATAGGACCACCTTGAGAGTGTACCGAAAAGAAAAAAAAAATCAAACGGAGCAAAGGGCAATCTAACGTATGGGGTCCGTCGAAAGGTCAACGCGGCGGACCGGCGGGTTAAAAAAGCAAAGGTGAAACAAGGCTGTGGAGGGAGGGGGGAGTTAGAAAGACTTGAAGGGGCAGTCAAGTATCGAAGCTACTTTTGGATAGCGTAGAATGCGAAATATAACCGAATAGGAAGGCAGGGACGAGTTGGTCGTGAAGGGTGGGAGGGGGAGAAGACTGGATAGTCGATTGGTACAGGACAAGCTCGTCCGGGCGAAGCGGGGGGTGGGAAGTCTAACTAAAAGTTACCAACTGGGAGCTGACAAGTGATATAGAGAGACCGAAGAAGGGTGAGGGTAGTCGTATCGTACAATGGAGCCCTAAAGATGAGAAGGGATGAAATAGATGGGTATAGAGAGAGCCCCAGCTGGGCCGAAGGATGAAGCAACCACACAATACTTTTTGGTGCACTACGGGTATCCTACCTAGCCTTGAGGCGCTATTGGGCAATGGTGGGGTACCAAAGTGCAGACACGCGTAAACGAGGTGCGCGGGGGGTAGAGGCAGAATAGGACTGGGTCGACGTGACGAGGACGACCGGGCATTGGGTCCTGGGCGAAGTGGCGGAGGGGAGTGTCGACGACCCTGGTACCAAAAATTAGTGTATCGGTGTGGTGGGAGAGGAAACGGATTGTGGGTGGCGAGGGGTGAACTGGAGGGACTAGTGCCCACCACCAGCCAAAGGTTGTTGGAAAAGATGGCGACGGGGAAGAAAGGAGTAAGCGGAGGCCAACGGGCGGAAGTAGCTCTAGTTATAATGGTACGCCAGTGATGAACGGTCCACGTCAACGCAGGGTGGCAAATGATGTCTCTTTCAAGAACCAGACCAGAGCGAAGGTCCACGCGTGTGGGTGGGAGGAAGAAGTGTGATAGTGCGGAAAAGGGGGGGCGGGCGGGGGCCAGTGGAATAAAGGGGCCACGGACGCTGGCGGCCGGACGACGTGGAGAACTAGAACCGTCTGACACAATAGGCCTCGTTAAAAGGAGAGCGACGAACGCCGATGGAAGGGATGAGAGTTAAACCGTCTAGCGGTGGCGAGGCAATAGATGAGAAGAATCAAACAAAATTGAGAGCAGCCCGAAAAGTAAGTTTCCAGAATCCAATAGCGGGGAAGGGTGGAGAGGGGTGAAGAGGGAGGTGGACGATCGCCGAGCCAGGAACTGGCGGGCAATTGGTATAGGGTCAGACAGTGAAGCGGACGGCGGGGCAAACGAGGCGACTTAAATCTGGGTTAGAATGGTTATACTAGTGCAAGTGGACCGCCGCGGCTCGCGACGATGGCAGATAAGCTCCGTGTAAGCGACGGCGGGTTTTTCGCAGCTGATTTGTAAAACATAGTATCCCCCGGGCAGTAGAAGATTCCAGGTGGCCATGGCCGAGACGGAGGGGGCTAGCCATGATGGGGGGACGAAAGAACTAGGTGATGGCCTGGACTGGGCTGCACGCTAAGCCCCACCACGCTAATTGCAAGGACTACTTACCAAAGGCGGCTGGGTGGGTATGATATTAAACCACCAGAGACAGTCCGGGTGAACCAGTTCGCTGCCGGGGTGGTAGCGTTGATGGAGTGTTAAAGGGTGCCGGCGGTAACAGCAGTGGAGCCGCTGATTGATTGCATGGAACTGGACACGGGCTTGGGGGGATTCGGCGAGGGGGTGGGGGCGCCGTGGATGGAAAAGGCTGGCCAGGACTAGACGGTGGTAAGCGAGAGAGAAAGAAACAGTGCGATGCAGCAAGATCACGGATAGGACGGAATGATAAATGGGCCAAACCTGTCTAGACGCATGTAGCAAAAGA
>JANBPT010000655.1:0-27020 GCA_027575765.1 Tieghemiomyces parasiticus
TGGTCCAGTGGTCAGGATCTCACGCTCTCACCGTGATGGCCGGGGTTCAATTCCCCGTTTCGGAGTCTTTTTTTTTTTTGTTGTTTAGTTCAACTCGATTCTCGTTTTCCGGTCACTCGTCTCGGTTTACAACAATCAACTGGTCAGCGAAAAGGTGCAGGATTGAAGCCTGTTATATCGGCCAAGTTCAAGGAAGTCGCTCCAATTGGCGGTTGGAACTCCCTGATGCCAGTCCATGCCTGTGGGCATCGCAAGTGACACGTTCCGGTGTAGGTGAGTGCATAAAAAAAGCAGTCACTGAACCCTAGGGGTATCCGATAGGGCCCTCCCGAGCCACTTACCACCAAAGAATGGAAGTGAAAAACGGGGTCAGGCCTCGTGCTGCGTTGAAGCTCTCTATCGGCACCAGGGTCGGGCCAGACAGACCGTTGGCTGGTCATTTGGATACCGCACCACAAGACTGGTCCCCGAGGCAGGGAGCACGCGCCGCATGACCAGGTCACACGATCGGAGGAAGTGCCACGAAGGTAGTGGTCAGCGGTCGATTGTAAATCTGGGTCCTCAACATGGATTCACCGGCCCTCGTGTACCAGCTGTCTAGCGGCTAAAGTAGAGTCCCGGTGGTATCGCCTGTCCCGCTCAGCTCCACCATTGTAAGGCGATCTTCCCCCCTACAATCCCGTTGGCGCTGGGGAAGTGGGCGGACGTGTCATGCCAAGAGTGGGTTAGGCCACTATATGGTGGTGCACTAGACCAGTGCTTCCACTTATTCGATCCCGTGGATGCTTTGGAATCGTTTCTGTTCGATTTTTCTCACTATGCCATACTGAGGTATCCTTCGTTGGCTGTCTGCTGCCCGCCTTCCTCGAATGACCTGGCTTCTTACCGCGTCCTCCGGCTAGTCGTCGTCAATCCTTGGCGCGTTTCGCTCAACGTGACGGAGTACATATTTTTCGGAATGTCCTGGATTGCTGCGAGCCGACAATGTCATGCGAACCCTTTCCAGATCCTCAGTCGGCTGATGTATCACTATTGTACTTTCCTGCAATGAGTCAGGCACAAATTGCCAAATAAACCCAGAAGGGGTTTTATTGCGCCGTAGGATGTGTCTAATACTGAGGGGGGCGAGGGGAGGGGCCTGTCACCATAACCCAGCCCGAGTTGAAGATGACGGGGACTCGTGAGCGTTGGGCAGCTAATATGATCCGTTATGCTCTATCATCGACGCCACTACTATACCAAAACTCCAAGCCAGGCGGTGAGCACGAAGTTTGTCCACGCCGTCACCGGGCAGGAGCCGCCCCTTCAGATTCCTTATCGGTCGGCTCACTTGTGTAACCCTAATGGATTGTATCTCCACGGGCGATAGCCGTAAATACCACATTCTAACTTCTGCCTCCACCGGGCGATCCGCCCCGTACCACCGATACACCTGGGCTCCTCAGAAGCTTCATTGCGCTGTCAAACCGAGGTTTAGGCACAATATAACAGCCTTAGCGATATCCTGCTCGTTACGCCGTCATCGTGGCCCGTTGCCATAGGGTCGATCCAGCCCTGCTCCTCGCGGTTGGGTGCTATCGAAACCCCCACCCAGCATTGCACGTAAATTGCGGCATCTCTCCTGTATTAAGAAGCCGTTTCTGACACGCTGGGGGACTAGCATCGGCCTTGGTCCGCACATCCATACACACGCCCGCACATACCCACCTATGGCGTCACACATGGAAAACTAGAGGCGAAGACACAGTTAGTCAACAGCCAAGGTAGAGCGGTTTACAGGTCACCCGCCTCCCCACTCTCCCAGTCATGTCATGCATCTGTCCGCTGTCGTTTCATATGAGTCTGCCCATGGCCTCTGTATGCCATACATACCATCGCCCGCTGCACGCCCCAGGGCCCGGATAGAGAAACGCCCAGGTTACTGCCAAGACTCTACGGTATGTCAGGCCTTCACTTTCTCTTTCTCTGTCAAGGCTCATTCCTCTTTACACCACTTTAACCTCTTACATCTCTACTCCACTCGAGCTTGCTACCCTTCCGCTCTTCCCTTTACCTGACCCACTGGCCAGCTTGAGACGGCGCTCGACTCCATTATCTGATGCAAAACCTTTGACCCTTGGGCCCTTTCGTTACATTGACCAGCAGGGAATGTGACGACCTGGCTGTCACCTGCCTCACTCTCTGACGCTTACATCCACGCACCTTCACTCACCGGCACCAGTTTATCGCGTCATTTACTCGATTGCGTTGCGCCATTTCCCATACATTTTTTGGGCTCCGCCATGTCGGCTCGCCCAAACGCCTCCGTAGGCGCCGAGTCCGACGACGCCGTACGAACCGTAACCCAGTATACCTTCAAGATACTAGTCGTTGGTGACGCCGGTGCGGGGAAGACCTCCAGCATCAAGCGCTTTGTCGACGATGTCTTCTCTGGTCATTCGAAAACGACGGTGAGTGCCTTGAAACGTGAAATTTCCTGCTGAGCAGACTGGTGGGCATAGCAGCTATCTATTACTGACGCAAACACTTACCAACAGACTAACTTTGCGATACTTCGACTAATAATCCACCCACCTGTACTGTTACCACGTTCGTAGATTGGCGTTGATTTCGCCGTCAAGGTCATTGAGTGGGATGACGATACCATAGTGCGCCTCCAGCTCTGGGACATCGCAGGTGAGTATTGATGTCGCCCCTGCCGGCACCACCAGTGGGCTATCTGGGTGCCATCGGGCTTCCCGGATCCACGGTCCGTAATTTTCCGAGCAAGGGCGAGAGGATAAGTTATTTCAGCCGTGCCTCTATCTCACCGTTGATTCAATATTTATGTTCTAACCTTCCCGGTGTGTCTGTGGTACTCCCCTCCCTCAATTGCACAATGTGTATACCTTGCCCTTGTTGGGTAATTGTTTGTCCACCAGGCCAAGAGCGCTATGGCTGCATGACGAGGGTAAGTGAAGGAGGCCACCCGGCCCCAATATTGTCTAAGCGTACATGCCAATGGAGAATCCAAGCCGATACCGACCCGACCCTGCTGCCTCGCTTGTTGAACGGCAGCTCTTAACCTTGTACCCTACACGCTAACCCCATCTAATCTATAAGCCTCTTCCTCCGCCTTGCTACTTCCACCTTACCAGGTTTATTACAAGGAAGCCCTCGGCGCGCTCCTAGTCTACGACGTGACCAACCCGGACTCTTTTGACGGGGTCGAAAAGTGGAAACGGGACCTGGACGACAAGGTCACCCTCCCGACGGTGTTTGGTGGCGGGGGTCCTGTACCGGCGGTTCTTCTGGCCAACAAGTGTGATCTGGCCGCCGGTACGAACCACCTTCCGCCCCGGCAGTCAACCCGTCAGCTCGACCGGTTTTGCGCGGACCACGGGTTCCTGGCTTGGTTCCCAACCTCGGCCAAAGAAAACAGTAACCTCGAAGAGGCCGTGCGATGTTTGGTCGACCGGTTGCTCGAACTGGTCCAGCAGAGCACCGAGGAGGGAAAGGGGGCTGGTGGCGGTAGTCGTGGGGCTCCCTCATCCGATGAGTCCGGCCGTGTCGACTTGAGTGCCGCTCCTGCCCACGGATCCTATTTCTCACGGTGCTGTTAAGGCTGGGTCATCCATAGGGGGGGTTGTTGTAGGTTATCGGGTCGGGCCACCTTCTTGCGATGCACACAGACACCTACCTCCCCCCCCTCCAATGCTTTACTTAGACACGACGCATACTCCATGGCTACGACGCGTAGTCTTTATCTGTATTTGTAACTCACAAGCCGTTATATTATTTTATGCAGTTTGACTGCTGTCATCCTGATCATTTTCTGGAAAAGATGGCCGACCTATTTCATATGTGGAACAATGATTAACATGTAACGCATCTGTTCAACCACAACTCCTCCACCACCATTGCTAACCAAGTGGGAAAGCTCTACCTATATGTCTGCTGCTTATATATTTCGTAGAGCCAATTTAATGCACGCATGGTATAGTCGCGTGAAGGGCGGAGCAAATAAAACAACAGTAACCAATTATAATTTTTTAGGAGGGGGGGTTGCTTACCGGGTACCGCTGGGTGGTGGGTTTCCATAATAGGAAGAGAAAGGAGGCGGCGCGGATTGATGCTGGTACGACCATGACCCAGACGGCGAGCCGTAAGGTCCAGCGGGCGACGTCCGCCGGGCCGAATTATGATTACCACCACCCACGCCGCTCCCACTTCCCGACGTCTCATGAACGATACTCAACAACTTCTGCATCACCTCCTCCAGTTTAGCCTTCCGCTCGGCCAAATCCAGCTGGTGAACGATTTGCGGGTTCTCGCGGGCGAACTGGTAAATCTGGGGCCGGGTCAATCCGTAATACAGACGGTGGTCGAGTTCCCGCGGAAACTGGAAGTAAAACTCGTTGAGGAGTTCCACCTGGATGAATAGCACGGCATGGGAGGCCAGTTTGGCCGCCAGGGTGTGCAAAAAGATTTCCGGACAGAGGACCCGGTTGGCTTGGGACTTACAGGCCCGGAATTTAGTCGCGGCGAGACGGTACTTGAGGGCTACCCGGCGGTGGCGGAGGTAGAGCGCCTGGCGGGCCAGGTCCAGGAGCCGAGGGCTGTAGACCACGGCCTGGGGTGTTGAGTCGGCCCCGCTGTCGTCATCCACGTCAATCACGACAGGGGTTGTAGTACGGGCCGGGGCAGCGGAAGCAGCAGCAGCACCACCAACGGTACCATGTGGGTCATCGTAGTCACCAGCCGTCTCCGAGGAGGAGTTATGGACGGCGGCGGCCTGGGAGTTGACCGACTCGACCATCCCCACCACTGGGATTGTGGCTTCGCCCGGACTCTCCACCACCTCCGCTGCCGCGGCGGGAACCGTTGGCCGGGCCGTCCGGATCGAACGGGCGAGCGGACTATCGGCGGCCAACTCCACGGGGTTATGAGGGTCCCGGGCCAACGTGGCGACGTGTTTCATGGCCGCCCGGAGTTTCCGCTTACCCACCTGTTCCTGCAACCGGTGGAGGGCGGCGGTACACAGGGAGACCTCCCGACGGAGGTTGGCGAGGGTTCGTTCGCGGGCCTCGCGCCATTCGGCATCGGAGCATTCCGTCTCGTATTTGAGGGGCTTCAACGTGTTTTCAACCTGCTCGACGGCAAGGAGGTACCGGTCGCGCACCATGGCCTCGCTGAACTGCATAATAAGCTGTTGCGCCCCTGGGTGGTAGGTTAGCGGGGGTTCGGTCACCAGTCCGCGAAGGTTACGCAGCAGTGTGTCTACAATCAGTTGCGTGCTCCACCGGCCCACTCCGCTCTTGGTCAGGAGGGACTGGCCGCGCTCTAGCTTGTGTTGCCAGTAAAGCGGCTGGCCGTACTGATCACCATTGACACCACCGTTGACTTCGGCCCCATGGCCCGACGACGACGACGGTGCGTGGCCCCGCGGGTGCGCCATCGCGTAGTAATTGTGCATGGCTGGCAAGGCGGACAGGACGTGTGGGGTGAGTTCCGCCAGCTGCTTCACGTGGGCATCGTCCCAGTAGACCTGGGCGCAGACGTCCATGGCGCGTTCTTCCAGCATACGGCGGATCTCGCGGCGGATTTCGTGGCGGCCAAACTGGGCCGTCAAATCCTTAAATCGGCGTTTCAGCTGGTCGAGGGTATCCATGGCATAGGACTCGGCCGAGATGCGCTGGTCACTATAGTGCACCTTGAACTGGTAGCGCGCCTCCTCTAGCTCACTCTGCACGTTGTCAATCAACTCGGTGAGGTGGCTGGCCATGTGGGATTCCAGCACCCCCACCAGGGTGGATCGGAGGGTCGGCACGCCCAGCCGGAGCTGCCGGTCGTCACGGTAGGCCGGGTGGAGCTGAAAGTACTGCTGTTCGGTTAGTGGTTCGCCGCCCGCCTCACCGCCGCCGCGGCCGAGCCGGGCGGCCAACCGCGACGTTGTCCCGCTGCTACCCCGGTGGGCACCGGTCACGGGCTTACACACCACCCCTACATAACCTAGATGCAGCGGGTAGTCCTGGTTCCGGAGCACTGCCTGGCCCAACTCGGGCTCGACGGTGTCCATCTTGGTGATGACGCCCAAGGTACGGAGGCCCAAGGGGTCGACGCGGCGACTGGCGTGCAGGGCCTCGGAGTTGGCCAGGTCCACGTCAGCGGCGCACACGGCCAGGATGATATTGGGTGCTTGGATATAGCGTTCGCACAGCCCGCGGATCTTGTCCTTGAGCTCTCGGGGCTGGTTTCGAGTGTGGACCTGGATGTACCCCGGCAAATCTACCAGCTTTAGATCAGGAACCGAGGCCGAATAGATGCGCAAGTCGATAGGCGCGTCCGAGACACAATCGCGGTCGGGGACGGCCAGGTTCAGGTCCGTGAGCGTCTTCTGGATTTGCGAGAAGTCCCGGATGCGGCCCAGGCCCAGGTCGGGGAACTCGCCGTACGTCTCGGTGGAGTGCGGTGTGTGCACTAGGGTGAGTTCGATAGGGCGCCTCGTTACCATGTTCGATCCTTTAGGCAGGAATGACCGGCCGACGATAGCCTCGAGCACCGAGCTTTTGCCTGAGCTCTGCGAGCCAATCACCACGATGCTGGGCAGCCGCGGAGCGCCCTTGTCGAGTTGCACGGTCTTGAGGATATTCTGGATCTCAATGAGCGTCTTGATGAGCTTGGCGAATTCGGCCTGATTGGTGGGTCGTGGGGGGTCGGGACCTGAGTTTGTCGGTCCACTGGGGTCGGAGACTTCCTGGTCAGCCATGGCAGCGTAGTAGCTGTAGGCTGAGGGGTCAGGGGGATTGAAACCGGGACCACCATTACCACTGCTGCTGCTACCGCCACCACCACCACTGCTTTCCCCGCCCGGCGGCGGGTGAGCCGGGCCGTTGCCATGGCCGGCCTCGCCTGTGTTGAACGGCGTAATAGTCGGGCCCGTCGCGTGAACCGTCGGGGTCCCTTGCGCTTGTTGAGCCGCAAACAGGTCGCGGAACCAGGAGGCCGGCCCGCTGGCGTCCACGGAGGAGAGATCACTCTGCCGATTCTGCATCCACGACCGGGCGTTGGCGGCTGCGTCGACCAGCCAGTCAGGGGTCAGGTCATTCGTCACTTGGGTGATCTTATAGTTGGCGTAAGTGGCGACGCCGGCACCGGCCCCAAGGAAGGCCAGTGGTACCTTGACCAGATTACCCACCACCCGGGGTACGAGGTTTCGGATAATGAAACTGACCGGACGGTGCGGCAGCCGGTGCCCGGCGAGCAGCGAAGGTCGTGCGGTCAGAATGGGTAAGGGCCGGCGGAGCAGCAGCGGCGGGGCGACCGTGCGTGGAGTACGGTGGTAAAGTCGGCTTTGCACGGGGCGGGTGGCTGGACGAATACGCCGGGCGACCGTGGTCGCCCGTGTCGTGTGAAGGCGGCCTAGCATGGCCGGCTTGCGTTATGGAAATGGTAATTCACGGTAAAACAAGAATGTCAAGGTAAATGAGTGCTAGAAGAGGGGGGGAAGCAGTCGATAGAGAGACCGCAGCAGCCGCGTGGCCTGCGGTTTTTTTTCAAGTAGAGGCCACCGAGTAGGGAAGCAGTGGGTGGGGAGGTAAAAGGATTTCGAGAAGTGCCTGCGTTGAGGGCAATAGAGAGAGATGTCACCTGGCAGGCGGAGAGGACTACGTCAGTATCAAAGGGAGGGGGTGCGCCAAGCTGCCCCCCCCCTGTCGTTGGAGGAAATGAGCCACGCTGAGGAGCAGCAATCAGCGACCTATTTTAACCGGCCTACATATGCCAACTTTGCTAACGCAATACCTTCCTTCGCGGGGTAGCTAGCTCGCTGGTTTGCCACGGAAGGCGGCCTACAAGCGGATCTACCGTAGGTGGGACTTGGCCAGGCAAGGTGCCTCAACCAGCCTCCCATCCTTCCTTGACTTAACTTGCCACTTTCCTGATGTGTACAAGTGCCGCCCGGTGGTCACGTATCTCTCGCAAACTGACCGTTGGTATAATATTCGTCTTATTTATACCCGGGAGACACCACCACGTAGAGTCGTTTCGACATCTGCTCTGTCATTGAGATAACGACCCTGGGTTAGGCCCATTATCAACGTTTATGTAATCATAGAAGCCCACGGCTAACCGTAATAATAATGGAAAGAATACCACCCAAGCAACAAGATATTGGCTAGATATGCAATGGGCTAATGCAGCATTTGCTTGGTGATGTTGACAAGTAAGGAGAAGGTGCCCTCCCTGACCACCAGAAGGATCACCGGCCGGGAAGCTAACCCTGGTTGATGTATGGCCTCCCATTGAAGGATGGTATGTAAGTATCAGCATAGGGCAATAAGAAAGGCCACTGTGACTAATTCCTCGGGTTCCAACCTGAGGAAGGATCGGCGTATCTACGGTAAGGACTCGAAAGGAGAAAATCAGGTTGAGGCATGAGCATGGCCCTTGCAGCCGACTTTTCCATGCTAATATGCCCGGGCCTGGCTGGCCAACCGAATTTGTTCAACCAAATGTGAAAGGTATCAGACAAACCGGCGAGACCGTGGATCCTACTTTGAATCTGCGTACAAAACCAGGGTTTCTGGGAGGGGAGGCAGGGTAATGTTTGGCAGCTACTTACACACGAGCGGTGACCTCACTGCTCAAGCTAACTAGTGGCTCCCCATGACGGAACTTTACATTGGCAACCTTAACCTTTTTCCTCCCCAGTTGGTGATATGCTTAGAGTTGAAATCTACCCTTTTACAGCCATACATGCTAAATTGGGATACCACTGACATTGAATACATGAGATTAGAATAATGCACAATCCCATACTGAAGCCGCCTGACAACAGCTTTCATTGTCGTGTCCCTTCAATTTTAGTAATGTGCCGGGCTGTACATGGCTATTTATATTTATATTGAGGGGGAGGGGTTATGATGGTCAATAATCATCTATCTGAGGTACTTACCTGACTTTCATCAGTCCGTGATAAATAAATACGCTTCGTGAGTTGTATTCTACGTGTGCATTTTCGCGAACCCTTCAGGGGCCGATATATTCTATACAGACGATGCCCTAGCTTACGTGTTCCGAAGAGCCTCTCTAGCCGTCATGATCGGGATTTATCCCCATTACCTTAACGGCCGTCACCCAGAACTACTCATACCTACTATCCCCCGGACCCACTACATGGCCGCCTTCGGCACCCTGGACCCAGACGACTCGGTTGGCTCGTACCTTGTGATGGCGGCTAATCAGAATACTCGTTGTCTCTTCCTCTCACACCCTCTTTGTGATGCGTTGTTGTACACAAGTACACCGATCACAAACCACTGTCCTTTCTCGCCGAACGACGGAGGCTGCCGCTGGGAGAGTCTCGTCCCTTACCGTGTCCTCCCCCTTCTCCTTTCCTTGTACCGACTCGCTACTCCGAAGCTGGCTTACTTTGAAACTATGGTATATGATAGCACCCATCGCACCTGCGAGTTGAGCAGAAGCCCTGTACGTGTAACCGTCGGGTAGTATAGCCATGGCCCGGCATATCAAGGAAAACTGACGGCAAAATTGGTGTACAATGCCCGTAGTATCACTGATTCGCTATCCAAGTGTCACGGTAACATCCATGAGTAGACAAGGTTGGGGGGGGGAAGAGGGAATTACGATTTCTATAAAGGGTGACCACCACTGCTTTCTCACTCCACGAACTTGGCTCTCTAAGTTCCGATGCCGCCTCACTGAGCCCGGTCGTCTTTTCCTTGCCACACCAATACTAAGGGTAGATTCGGCTAAACCTTGTACGACTTTTTTTTTCTAAACCAGTGTTTTGTTTGGGGGCAACTGCACCTGCATGTTTTATGCGGCTGTTTAATCTCTATATAATGATAGCATAACCCCCTCCCCCTGTCAGCGTCAACATTTTCTTGGTGAATTCCTCATCCTCCATCATACTATATTTACGTTTACCACTATCTTCAGCCGATCGCCCGTACCCGAAATGCGCTCCGTTGGCCTTCTCGGCTTCTACATGACCGCATTGACGCTGTGGGCTCCTCCCCAGCTTGCGTCAGCGGCTACCCTTGAGGCAATTCCCAATGAGCTCTGGTCCGGTTTTCTCAAGTACTGCAGCATCTTGGAAGTAATAGCGCTCTATAACACCAACACCAGAGCGCGTGCTGTAATTGACTGTTTACCAGGGTGCCGGTATATCAAGGTAAACAAAAAATAATAATCATTTACGGTCTCCCCCCATCCTCTTTGTAAACTCGAACGGCACATTAATAATGGTGCGGTCCTTGCCCGGTGGACTTTTATCCCTAACCCCACCCAATTTACAATTTCTACCCACCTGGCGCCTGTTTTTGCATTATTATAGCCCATGGAGGATTACCGTCGTCTAATCGACTTTCGGGTTGCTAGAGGTATCGCCGAACACGGCTCAAAGGCGCCGGTTTCCGATTTGAAGCTACAGGATACCTATTTCCCCTTCTTGCGTACGCTGTTCTATCGCGAATATCTCGTCGGCCAACTCATCCAACTGGATCTTACGCCTCTGGGCGACCAGCTGGACGCTTCGATCGGTAGGGACCTAGCGTACCCGGCAGCCAGCCCACCTACCGACCCGAGGATCGAGCTGGTCCATGATGGCATGGCTAGAAGTGTTTACCTGGAGGCGCTCAGCCTAAACGACCCGGTGAACGCAGACACTCTAGCGATAAAGTTGGCCGATTTCCGTCCAATGCTTCATACCATCAATCAGGCGGCGCAGCTTCACCCACTCAATGCTTTGACATTCGCCACATCAACCCCACTAAATGGTCAGGGACCTAACCACCCGGTAGGGTTCGACCCTTTCCAAACGGCGATCAACATGGGCCACGCGCCGTACCTAACACTACTCACCAGACTCATGTCCCTCGACTGGTTCAAGTTCCAGTGCTGGAGCGAGCTCTTTGGTACGCTGCCACGTGGGCATGTTGAAATTGCTCAGCTGCTCCACCGGGCGGTTGTCAACCTGCACGGCAGGTTTGATGAGTCACCCTCCGCCGATTGGGAACCTGTGCTACCCCTGGCCCCCAGTCCAGTCGCTATTCCTTTGGTCGGCGGCAATAACCAACATCCAATGTACGATCTGCGGGCGGCTGCCCTAGCCGATAGCCGACGGAAACGAGCCAGGGATAATCCCGGCACCCCGTGGAGCCCCTACACGGCACTGGGGGAGTTGTGTAGCCACGTTTCGTTTCACTTGGCCATGACGGTGGTGACTGGGTTAGCCGCTCTGGGCCACGCCGCCGCCTTGCGGGAATATCTACGCGGGCTTGAACTGGTGCCCGAGGGTGACGGTTCTCTCGCAAACAGTCGCCATTTGAAGCGCGCCATTGTCTCCGCCGCCTTCGTTGCTAAACAGGATGCGGTTGCTCAGGAGTATATGACGCAGCTATCTGCCTCAGAGGCCATGTCCATTATTAGAGGCCTAACTGGCGACCGCCAAGTGGATGCCAGGCACCAGTTCGACGCGCTATGGGGCCAGTCGGCTCCAGCAAACGCTGGCGAAATCGAGCTTACCAAGACCAACCTTATTATCCAATCTGAAAGTGGGGAAATATCCCACTTGGTCTATGGCGAGATCGCTGGGTAGATTTCGTAGGCCCCATGGGGACGAAGTCCACACCGTTTGCCAATTTTGTCTGGCGCTATTAAACGAGCTTAACTGTGGCCCATACTTCGATCTAATATTGGGCAGTGTCATGGTGGTTTACGTTACCAAGGTAGGAATAGCGGCTCAGCTGGACAAGAATGGTGACCAACCGGCCATTACCATCCTACGGTTTCGTGTAAGTCGACCTCTTCGTCCACGGCTTACCATGAGTAGGGCCTAACATCGGCAACCGCGGTTAAAGTTATCAAGTTTATTGAATGGCACTCTCCTCAGGACGCCCAAGGGAGAGGGGACTCCATTAGGTTGATGCTGACTGTCAGACGAACCTGTCGATTAATGGACTCCCGAGTTACATCACCACGAAGCAAGAGGCCCAGGCAATAGTAACACCTGAGAATAAAGTCGACGCTGCGATGGCCAACGCCGTTTAGTACTCGGGCTCGACCTCCTCGTCGTCAAGGGCGGAGTCGGTACCAACCTCCTCGTAATCCTTCTCGAGGGCGGCGAGGTCTTCACGAGCCTCAGAGAACTCACCCTCCTCCATACCCTCACCAACGTACCAGTGCACAAAGGCGCGCTTGGCGTACATGAGATCGAACTTGTGATCCAGGCGGGCCCAGGCCTCGGCAATGGCGGTGGTGTTGGACAGCAGGCACACGGCGCGATCCACCTTGGCCAGGTCGCCGCCGGGGACGACGGTGGGGGGCTGGTCGTTGATACCAATCTTGAAGCCGGTGGGGCACCAGTCGACGAACTGGACAGTGCGGCGGGTCTTGATCTGGGCCACAGTGGCGGTGACCTCCTTGGGGACCACGTCACCGCGGTACAGCAGACAGCAGGCCATGTACTTGCCGTGGCGCGGGTCACACTTGACCATCTGGTTATTGGGCTCGAAGCACGAGCTGGTGATCTCACTCACGGACAGCTGCTCGTGGTGGGCCTTCTCGGCGGAGATGATGGGGGCGTAGGTCACCAGGGGGAAGTGGATACGCGGGTAGGGCACCAGGTTGGTCTGGAACTCGGTCAGGTCCACGTTGAGGGAACCCTTGAAGCGCAGCGAGGCAGTGATGGATGACACAATCTGGGCGATCAGACGGTTCAGGTTGGAGTAGCTGGGGCGGCTAATGTCCAGGTTGCGGCGGCAGATGTCGTAGATGGCCTCGTTGTCGACCATGAACGAGCAGTCGGAGTGCTCCAGGGTGGTGTGGGTGGTCAGGATGGAGTTGTAGGGCTCAACCACGGAGGTGGACACCTGGGGGGCCGGGTACACGGAGAACTCGAGCTTGGACTTCTTGCCGTAGTCGACGGACAGGCGCTCCAGGAGCAGGGCACCGAAACCGGAACCGGTACCACCGCCGAAGGAGTGGAAGACGAGGAAGCCCTGCAGGCCCTGGCAGTTGTCGGCCAGCTTGCGGATGCGGTCCAGGACGGAGTCGACAATCTCCTTACCGACGGTGTAGTGACCACGGGCGTAGTTGTTGGCGGCGTCCTCCTTGCCAGTGATGAGCTGCTCGGGATGGAACAGCTGGCGGTAGGTACCGGTGCGGACCTCATCGACCACCGAAGGCTCCAGGTCGACAAACACGGTGCGGGGCACGTGCTTGCCGTTGCTGGTCTCCGAGAAGAAGGTGGTGTAGTCGTCGCCCTGTCGGATGGCGTCCTCGGCAACACGGCCGTCGGGCTGGATACCGTGCTCAAGGCAGTACAGCTCCCAGCAGGCGTTACCGATCTGGACACCGGCCTGACCAACGTGGACCGAGATGCACTCACGCATGTTGACAGATGAAGGGGGAGATGGAGGTGTTGGGGTGGATGAGGGGATTTGGCGTTCAAATTATGGAGAACGACCAAAGGGAGGCTGGAAAAGATAGCGTTGCAAGCGTAAAAGCGAGACGGGAAGAGAGCGGAAAGGAGGTATGAGGGGGTCGGGGCATGAGCGGCGGCCTTGTAAACGAATATATAGCCTGGTCTCAGGGTTTGGAGGGAAAGGTGGGGGCTGCTGGGCATAAACAAAGGCTGGGCGAAGGGTGGGGCGGGAAAGTGGGCGGCCGGACTGGGAGGGAGGGAGGGAGAAACGGGAGGGTGGGGGAGTTTCCCCGATGCGGAGAGTGGCCCACCTCCGTGCTGACTCTGCTGGCGGCCTTCGAAATCTTACCCTGTGGGGCGAGAGGCGGCCACTCACGCCCCTTCCCGCTCGCCCTGGCAGGCTGCAGGCCATTGGATCCATCACACGGCCCGGCCTGCGTGACCAAAACAAAGCCGGCCGGCGGAGCCCCCCAACCCCCGCCCTCTCGGCCAGGGGCAGCGGTAGGGAGGGGGCAATCCAACAGCCTCCAAGCCCCCATGGTGGAAATAAAAATTTTGTTGGCGGTACCTGTTGAGTCAGGTGACCTCCGGGCGCAGCCGGGCATTGAGCATTTACAGGCATACATTAGGTGGTCTACCCAACGGTCCAGAGTGGATCTGGGTATGTTAGCAGGCCGCTGTGGTGGCCAATGGACGCTTGTTCTCTAATGAAGAGTGCTGGGAGACCGCCCTGATTCCCCCGCCCAGGATAGTGCGGCACAACCGAGCTCTCCCCCTGCAGGGATGAGTAGGCGTACTTCACAATCGCCGGCCCTGGCATTGCGGAGTGGCTCTCCACGACCAGGGCTACCATCCAGGCCGGGTGCCATGCACCGTTCCCGGTCCCCATTGTCTGTCGGCTGCATGCTGAGGAGGCTGGCAGGGAGGCTGTGTGCGAGAGTCCGCGTCGACCCCCCTTTAATACCCCACAGCGCGTCCCTGTTTCTGCCCGACCAAACTCCCTCCCGGCCTCGTGCCTCCAGCCAGATTAGCCTTCAACGGGGCTGCATTATCCCGTTACGGTATTTCGTGCTACCGAGGGATAGGGGCGGATGTGTGTGGGTCCCGGTTGCCATGCGGAGATGAGTTGCCTGACGGCCACCTGCAGCGTGATTGACGAAACGCGAGAAGGGGAGCTGGCGTCTAACAAGCGGGCTGTGACGGGCAGCTTCGGTTGGCAGAGCCGACTGGGATAATCGGCACAAGAGCCGCACTAGTCTCTGGCGGTGGTGTACCAACCGTCTACCGGTGTACGAGATGGAGAGACGACACGGCCAAACGCTACGCGGGTGAAGGTAGCACACACGCACACAGCGTGGCTAGGGCTGGCGAGTAGTGACTACTTTTTCTTCAAACTGGCCGGTCATCCTAACTATGGCAATGGGAACCAGCCGTAGGCCGTGCAGCGCTGGTGAGAACGTAACGTGCCTGTCTGGGACAGGTACGAATTATGGGACTGGTTATTTTTCACCTGGGGGGGTCGCTGCTTCCCAGGAACCGCCACTCTCTGGTCGGCTGGCCTGTAAGCAAGGGAAGGAGGGCTGAGAGCTGGTGGCTAGGCCTGCCTCTCCGTGCGTCATCTCCCGATACCTTGGTTGGGTCAGGGAGCCCGCCAACGTAACCCCGCCCACGCCTCCCGGCGAGTCACCCTGCCTGTCGTCCTCCCCTCACCCCGGGCTGACCTTCCTTTGTATGCCTCTCCCCAGGCGCAGCATTTTCCAACCCCACCTTATCAACGGGGCTTTTACCATACTTGGTCTGCACCATACTTGCTACGCCATCGTCCGCCCCAGGCCCATTTACCTCGCTTAGCTACCTTACCTTTTGGCACCACGCGGTTTCTTTTCGACGCCTCCTCCATGCCTTTGTCACCCACCCACACCTATTCTCTGCCGGTCGCTAGCCTCACCATGACCCTCTCCCCGGGCCTACCTGTGCCCCACGCCACGCTCTACCTCTGTCGACACGGCGAGACTGCTCTGAATCGGGAGAATGTCCTGCAGGGTAGTGGCGTTGATGCCCCACTCAATGCCGTCGGCCGGGCCCAAGCGCGTCAATTGGGCGAACGGTTTCGGGAAGTTCACCTCGACTGGCTGGTTTCCAGCGAACTCCGGGTAGGTTTTTATTTCCCCTGGTGTGCCCTGAATGGTTTACGCCTAGGTCGACTTAGGTATACGAACCATACATGCCCCGCTGCCCAATATCGCTGGTGCCCATATATATATATACCAATACCTCGTCCTGCCAGGCGATAGTGTCTATGTAGGCTTTGGCCAGGCGGGCTGGAAGATGGTTACTTGGTCAGGCGAAAGCTACGGCCACTTCCTTCGCTATACAAGGTGGCATTCAGTGACGTCTGCGGGGACTAATAACGCGACCTTACCCCTTATACCCCGCATCACCATCTCTCCAGCGGGCGTGCGAAACAGCCCAGGCTATTCACGAACACCACCCGGGCCTCAAGTACACGGTAGGGACCAACAGAGGGCCACACATTTCACCCGTGCCCCACCTCCCTACTGGCTCTCGTCTCCTTCAGGTCGGTGCACTAACTGGGGCATTCCTCATCTTGATTTCATCCGCCCTTGCTCTTATTCCGCATGTTTTACTCTGCCTAGAAATATGCCGCCCTTGCTGAGCTTTGCTGGGGTATTTGGGAAGGCAAGAAGTGTCCGTGCCTTCAAGAACTATTCGGCAAGTGGAACCAGGGCGACTACCAAGGTAAGGCGGGGGTACTGCTCTAGAACCGTTCCTCGTTAGGGAATTGAAGTAGGAGACTGAGAGTGACGGATGAGTTTTGGACGATTTACTTATAATATTCCTACCGACACTACTCCGCCTGGCTTCCTCCACTCGGTCGTCGTAGCCGCCCTCGAAGGGGGCGAATCGCCGGCCCATGCTGTCGAGCGGGTGGCCCCGGCGCTCGGGGATATCCTCGCCAAGGCCACCGACCAGGCTCAGATCGCCGTTGTCAGTAAGTACACCATTATTTTCGAGTCTAGAACTATCACATGCGATGTATTATCCGCCAGCTGGGGGGCTGATGGCCTAGTGTTCAGCCGCGGTGCTGGAGGCTAACTGCCCCCCCACCTTACTTCGTACATTCTAATGAATAATAATGATATGTTTATCCTTCTTCTCTTCACGCAGTCCATGGTCGCCTTCTCCGGATCATCCTGGCTTACCTCATCGAGGGTAGCCTGGACTACATGGGCTCGTACCAGCATCGTAACACCTGTGTCAATGTCATCCAGGTTTACAAGCGTAGCGCCCTGACAGAGGATGAAATCGATCGGCTGTGGCACGACAGGGTGTACCCTACCGGTGCGACGTGGGCCCCACGGCCCCACGCGCCCACGGCCGACCATCTTGCTGGACCTTTACGCGACTACTTATTTATCCCGTCCGCCCTGGATTGCCTGGCACACCTTGAGTCGGGACCAAACTCGACCGAGGTGACTGTGAACGTGACCTAACCGCTAGGCGTACTCCTCCAAGGGGCCGGTTAATGCGGGGAAGTAGCGCGTCTTACATCCTCTCAGGTGGCATTGAACGACGGTTTCGCCGCTGTAAGCAACCCTGCTGTGTCCCCAGTTAATCCTTGAACCGTAATCCCCGTGACTTGATCGGTGTCTACCCGATTTGTAGAATGAATAGATAAAGTTACTAGAGCGTAGCTTCCAGCGACCAACAATGCCAACCGTTAGTGCTTCGTTCTGTGCCCAGGGCCACCTACCCGACGTAGACAGGATTAATTAGGAAGCAGTAAAGTAGGGGCCGCGGATGTGCATCTCGTAGGGCGTGGGAAGCCGCACAGCCAGGTTGTGACGCGACTCGGAACTCGAACCCCGCCGGCGGAGCAGCCCTCTATTTTCAACTGCCAGTGCAGCTTCTCACATGCTTATGATCTGGCGCCAGGCTATAGGCCCTTTGGGAAGCCGCCTCATGACGAGGAAAAGGGTTGGGGACCGGTATATGTGAGACGAGCCCTGAGGAAGAATTGATCAGTGGTGTTTGACATCCCCTATAAAGGGGAACCGCAGGACTGGCAGTTTCACTGAGAAACCGACAACCTTTCCGCCCTGGCCAACTTTGTCTTGTCACTTTTGTTTAGGCCGTCACAAGTACAACTACGTAGCCCGTACAGCCCTTACGTGCCTACCGTTTTTTTTTTAATTCAGTATTGTCCCCTCGTCCCCGACTCTACACATTTCATTTGCCACCTTCCTTCCGTCTCTCCTCCATTGCTCAACCCCACAGCCTTTTCGCATTTCTTTTCAGCGTCCACACCATCGTAAACCATGTCGGACAACGTCGCTCATGCCCTGGCCGGTAGGTGCTTGTAGACCTGGAAAGGCGGGCCCTGTGTCGGTAGAAGCCGCGTGTGCCCGCCTAATCGCTGACACACCCGCCTGTGACCAGAGAGAGAACGGAAAAGTCTTCTGTGCAACCCAAGCGAAACCTTCGGACTCCTCCGGTAGCCAACTATTCCTCCTCTACTAGGCCGCTATGGTATAAGATAGGTGGCATTAACCTTTGCGGTTCCAAAACTCAACCCTACACCTCAACCTGGTAACGCATACCCCCCCCCCGTTCGTTCAGGTGCCGGTGGCGGTATCGTCTCAATGCTGCTGACCTACCCGCTCATTACCGTCAGCTCCCGCCTTCAGGTGGAACGTAAGAAGGAAACTAGCGCCCGGGGCCAGCAGTCGAGCGCGGCGGCCATTCGCGACATTGTCGAGGCTGAGGGCGTCCGTGGCCTCTTCTCGTAAGTGAAACGCGCTGGTGGCTGATATACTGGCTCGTACCGCACCACTTAAAACTCCACTATCACCCTTATCAGGATTGTAACCCAACGGCCTCACTGTCTCGGCTTGATTTCGTCCGTCCTTATTACCCGCTTTTACCCGGTTTTTAATCAGCGGGGTCGAATCGGCCGTGTTCGGTAACGCAGTGACCAACGGCGTATATTACTTCTTTTTCGAGTCCATCAAGACCTACCTTCAGCACCGTTCCGCACGCAAGAGCATGTCGACCGCCGAGAGCATGCTGGCGGGTGCCATTGCCGGCGCCGCCGTGGTGCTCACCACCAACCCCATCTGGGTGGTTAATGTAAGCGTCTCGGGAGTACTGGTTCCTGTCGGAGGGTATCTTAATGTCCCCGAGAGTTTTCTAGGGGTTGGATAATAAGCCACCTATCAATCTTCCGAGAAATACTCACCGACCATCTTTTCTCCTACGCTGACCATCTAATCTTACCGGTGAAACAGATGCGACAAACCACCAAGAAAGAGTCGCTGGACGACGACGCCGATCCGGCCGCTGCCACTGCCGCGCGCACCAAAGATCTCGGGTTCCTACGCATGGTTCTCAAGATTGTCCGCGAGGACGGCATCCAAGCACTGTGGCAAGGCACGGGCCCGGCGCTCATCCTGGTAGCCAACCCGATCATCCAGTACACCGTCTTCGAGCGTCTGCGGGCACGTCTCCAACGCGGCGGCCGTAGTCTAGGAAACCTCGACTTTTTCCTGCTGGGCGCCCTGAGCAAGCTGGTGGCCACGTCGGTGACCTACCCTTACATTGTCGTCAAGTCCCGCATGCAGCTGCGCCAATCCCGCGACGAGAACCAGCGCTACCACTCGATCTTCGATGGCCTCCGCAAAATTGTACGTCAGGAGGGCATCGAAGGCCTCTACAAGGGGATCGAGTTTAAGCTCGTACAAAGCGTACTCACCTCGGCGTTCCTTTTCATGGCGAAGGAACAGTTTTACCGCTATGCCGTCGTGTTGCTCGCTCTGCTGGGCCGCGGGGCTCGCCAGTAAAAGTACCGAGGGATGAGGGGGGGGGAGTCAATTCGGGTGATGCGATACACGGCAGAGTACCATGACGCCTCCAATGAGTCCACCTCCGTGTCCACCTCTGTGTCTATGAGCGTATAGTCTACACGGTTGCATTCAGAAGAAGTAAGGAAGAGGAGGAGGGCGGTTGCACGGTAGCATATTTGCTCACCTGGCGAGTGTGCCGGATTATTAAGGCGTGTTCGAACAATCTACGACTAGCTTCGTCAAGTAAATATTTTAATAGAGAAAGTATGGCAGCCAGGAGTTTGTTGGTTTATTTTGAGGTAAGTATAACCAAGGTATCAAAGTTTACTCAGAACATAGTCGTAGCTAGAGGGTGGGATAATGTACATTGCTAGGATCGGCTGGCATTTTTTATATGGCGAGCGAACTGAATCGTTCTTGGATCCCTGCCAGTTCATTAGCTAGCTAAGAGGTAGAGCGGCGGTTGATAGGTATAATGGTAATGAAATGGTTATTATGGGCCATTTGAATGAAGAGGCAAAGAAAGGGATTAGGCCGAAAGGAGAGGTTGGATAGGAGAAACAACATGTCGAGGTAGTTGGATAATTATCCAGGGGTAAACATACTTAAACGATCGATATAGCAAGGAGGATAGATAACCTTAAACAACCATCAGGATTAAATAATTGTCTGTCGAAAGTTGATGGTATTATAGGATGTCGTAGTGTTAAAGTACCCTAGAGGAAACTTCAGGAAAAGAGATACGAATTTAATGAAAACAAAGTGACTACAAAAACGTTATGAAATGGATCGAGTATTGTGGGGTAAGCTATCGTTTATTGAGTAGCGACCCAGAGGGTCTTTTATACGGAATGACGTCCAGCATCATTCACCGCGGCTACAGGTTGGGTAAAGCGAACCCAAGGACGATAGGGCAAGGCGGGGCCGGCGCCAGAGCGAATAGGAAGGCAGGTGCGCGACTGCCGGATCAGAAGACGAAGGAAGGCAGAGGTGAAGCCCTAAAAGGATAGAGGCGAGAGTACTCGCCCAAGTAGAAGATGCCATCCAATTAATCAGGAAGGATGGCGTTGCTAGGAAGGGTTAGAGAATATATGAATATACTAGGGAAAAGCGAAAGGCAAAACAAAAAGACCACTACTGATCGGATCAGTGGTTTAAGGCACGACATAGGAAATATATATATATAAAGTAGGCCATCCTCAGTTCGCGGTTACAAATTTAGATTGACTACCCGGTTAAGGCATCGATTACCTCTCTAGCCCAACCTGTCGGCATTTCCTCTCAACGTCATGGGTACGAGGCTCTTTGGCCGGTAATTTATCTATTTATTACGACGGCGGCATGGTGTAATAGAGGGATATTACTGATGGTTGAAGCGACTTGATAGTGGCCGTGAGTGACAGAGGTCGACAAAGACTCTAATTAGCCGACACCAACTCATAATGGGGGACGACCAGGCGGTTATTGTGGAGGTAAAAAAGCGGAAATACCTGGGCTCCCTGAACTGGCACGAAATCCTGTGCCGTAGGGGTCGCCAAATGACCATTCAAGGTCTTCTCGGCCTCGTGCCAGCCCATGAGACGGGCCAGAGCGTGAGCGTTCTTGAGCGACGGGTATTGCATCTTCGGAACTACATAATCCACGACCTTCTCATGACCATTGGCAGCGGAAACCACCAAGACCAGCTGGAGGAGTAGATCGACATTGGGATCCATAACGCCCAGACGAATATGGCGCCGATTGTGGGTGAGGTACTGGGCCAGGGCCTCCCGGTCACCCATGGCGGCATAGCCAACGGCTACGGACCAACGCAACACCTTAGGGACAAGTCGTAAGAGTTGGTGCTCGATTGTATTCCACTTAGTATCGTACAAATGGGCCATGGTCTCGGCGTTAGTGTCGTGGCTATTCTCGGCCTGGTAGATTTCGTCGTAGTTTTGGAGCAGTACAGCTAGGTTACGGTGGGGTTCCGGGATGAGGTGCAGCAGGTGGTCGATCGGGTACGCCTGAAACTGTCGTTCGTCCGTCAGATCGGTAAGGCGGGTAAGGAGTTTGGTCTTTTTAGTAGCCAGGGCCATGGCGACAGGGTTGAAGTTGGGATTGAAGGTCTTGCATTCTTGCACATCCACAGGAAACAAGCTGAAGGTCTCGTTGATGGCTTTGAGTTCGGGTTGATACGTGGACATTTGGTTCATGAACCAGGGCCTCATTTCTAGGGCTATCATCGGAAGGTCCGCCGGTGCGGCATCCGAAAACACTGTGTCCTGCTGGCGGTCCGCTGGCAAAGCGTAGAGTGGAGTTGCACCGGGTTGTCGGAGGAGAGTACCCGTGTACCGCTTACCCAGAGGAGTCAGGCCCAGGTCCTCCAGCTTCTGCATGATAAAGTATTGGTAAAAGGTAGCGCGTAGGAAAGGTGCCATAAAGACTTGGGCGTCATCGAAAACGGTCGGGACACTACTGCTATCCTCACCTTCATCGTGCCCGATGGTGACCGCCTTGGGAACCCCGGCGGGCTCTAGGTGGTTTTCAAGTTTGGTCGCGAATTGATTCAGATTCTGTCGGCAGGTTGTAGCGGAAACGAGAGAGAATAATGCCCGTGAGTGTTAGCAAGGCCAAAGCATGCAAAGGTGACCCTATTTTGGCGACCTTTAGTGGTAACTATTCCGGGCACTGGTAAACTGTACAACCTGTGTGGCCGGAATTGGTTTTTCGCAATACTACCCCCTTAAACACTTACCATTTGATTCACGATGATGGGAGAGCCCTTAAGGGCCCTGTTGAATGCTTTACAAGAAGCCACCATATTGGCAACATTCTGGGTGTCCAATCTGTTCGATATTCCGCGTAGCAATTCGGATGGCAGGGTATCTATTGTCGAAGGGAAGGGCGCAGCCGCGACTACGGCGATGGAGGCCGCACAATAACCGAGGATGGTGAGTCGCATGGTCGGAAGGGAGGAGACTAGGGGCGGCAAACAGATGGTGGGAGGAGAGTCGGTAGAAACTCAAGATGACAAATGGATACCAGGACCGGTCGGGCGTGGCGATACAACGTTGACGGATGAGGGATGATGGCACGTTACGAACTAGGCTATGGTTGCCTCAAGAGGGTGGCCGAGTCATAGTTTATATGTACGCCGAGGGCGGCCCGCTCGATGCGTCGGCTAGTGTCGGATCGTATAGCTGCAGGGAAGCAGGTGCATTCCAAATAGCCAGCTTCTACCCTTACGGCACCTGTCGAGACGCCGTCAACCTATCTGGTTGTCACGCCAACGGTTACAGTGTCACCCAATACACTGGCAATCGCGCACGATGGGCCGTTGGGAATGGACAGTGCTGTGTACCCAGCCTTTGTATTTGGCTCTTCCTTTCGCCCTAGACGGTGGCAAAGTGTAGCGGAAGGGACAGCAAGGGGGGGGGTGCGGTCACACGTATATGGGCAGTTCGACATCAATGATAACCTATTCGACCGGGTTGCCCGACCAGTCGGTGTTTTTATTATCCTCCCGCAACGGCCCCTCCCTACCGCTACCATCCGACCGTTTCTCTCCTCCGACTTGGTCTCGATGGCAGACGAATGAGACTTCAAAGGTTAGCCGTTGTGGCACTTGTGTGCTCCCATGTAGGATATTCCTGTGCATGGGAACGGAGTATGGGGTGGGGTGGGTCACAGAGGAGCTCCCTTGGGCGAGAGCAGCTGATCGAATGGTTCTGTCGCCCCGCGTTGCAAACAGTTAAACTATGGCTATATTTAGTTGCCAAAGCCATGCACAACTCAAACGCCACGTCTCAGATGCGTAATGTTTAACCGAGGAAAGTCGGGAGCCAGTCGAGGATGGCTAAAAGTTAGGAGAAGGTCGCATTGTTATCGATAGTGGCCTTGCCATACGCCGGCTACCTATTGCCCACCTCATTCACGTGTGTATAGCGTGGATGCCTATTTTTTAATATTTGGGAAGGCCTGGGTGGCTTTGGGTTCGCTGACGATCCCCTTCTCCGAGTAATCCGACCGCGACCACATCTCACGGATACGTTTCCCCGGTCCTTGGCCATCAACTGCCCACCTTAGCCCTTCCATTTATTACATTCTTCACCCGCATCCACCATCGAAACGTGGCCTTCTAGTCTCTCCTCTACCTCGCATTTTTCGTCCCTCATCACCCCACGAATCACCCACCGCCCGATGGCCACGTTTCGCTATTGCTCCGAATGCAACAATCTACTCTATCCGCGGGAACAGCGGTCGACGCGGACGCTCTTCTTCGCCTGCCGTAACTGCGACCATAGCGAAGTGGCCAAGAGTAACTGCGTCTACGTCCACGAAATCAAGCACGCCCCCAGCGAACAGACCATGGTCATTACCGACCTCAGCGCTGACCCCACCCTCCCTCGGACGACCGACCTGCAGTGCCCCAAGTGCGGTTACAACGAGGCCGTGTTCTTCCAGACCCAGTCCCGGTCCGCCGACTCGCGCATGACCCTATACTACGTCTGTTGTAACAAAGAATGCTCCCACCGCTGGACTTCGGCGTGATCCTCCGCGCCTTCGACCTCCCTAGCTGTAGATTATATATAAATTAGGCTTTGGGCCAACCGAGTTTTTCGACATTGGGACAATAAACGTTGTACTGAATTGTTTTACACAGTTCTACTTTCGGGCCATGCTAAGCCGATGCCGATACTAGCCATGTGCTAACGCGGCCTGGGTGCATCGATTATGAACGTCCCTATGGGGACGTACTGACTATACCGAACGACAGCAGATGAAGAAACCCCACGTAAGTAGGTCAACCTGATTGCCGAATCACTCATAGTCAAGAACCTTGCGCTTGCGGAGACTCCGTAGTACGGAGCGCTTGTACATCACTTGGATGATATCCTGGTGAATCGGCAGACCACATAGCGAGTAACGTAGAGAAAACGGATTAGTATCGGAAAACCGTGATGACGGGTTGGCAAACGAACCTCCCCGTCTCGTCGCCTCTCTCGCCTGCATTCACTGCGTCGTCAAACGTACCTTAGCCAGGAGAAAAAGGCAGCCGCCCACCACGTTGCGCTGGAAGGGGCCCGGCAGGTAGCGCCCTATCGAGGGTACCAAGTGGTAAAGTAGACTGCGAACCGTAGCGGGCAAAACGTGTGGAAGAGGGGAAGGTTAGATTCCTAGTGCCGCTATTTACCCAGGCTCAGCAGTGCTGTGAGATACTGGACCGAATGGAGTTGGGTTGGGCATTACGTGAAGACCTGCAGGCTTACCTTCCGCAGTACGAGGCAATCGCTAGGGTACAAAGAACGTTGTCACGAACATTATGGTTAATTAGACAGCGCGTAGAAATCAGTATGTCGGTGGTCAGATTAGTGAAACGATCACAACAGTCGGGCGGGCAGTGGTGGAGACTTGCTCGGCATTTTGTCTACTCAATATCACCTACCTGGCATACACAGGGCCCCAGCGGTCATGCGCAAGAAGGCCTTACCGGTGAGCCCAACGGCAGTGTGCCGGTCAACGACCGCTTGTTCCGTAACGTCGGTGGTGTTGTGGCCTATTATAATGGGGCGCATTAAGTACCCAGTGCTCCAGTAATCCGCGCGGTTAGCATACGGCGGGTGAAGCGAAGAAGTCCGTAGTTGATTGCTCTGGTGCACTGATCACTCGTCATGGAGTCAACATGAACCCCCACGTGGCTACTTTACCTTGTTCCAACAGAGCGGCACGCACCTGGTCGGAGTCCTCACCGGAATTGCGGCCTGGAGCCCAGTCCTGGTAGGTGACGCGGTCCCCGTCCTCGTCGGCGACAGTCGTGACTGAGACTACCCGGCTAGTGTCCGATGAGACGCGCACGTACCAGTCGATCTCGAGCTGCTCAAAGTAGATATAGTATATCACATTGTAGAAGTGTCTGATGCGATAGGGTGTGAGGGTATGGGAGGGGGCAGTGTACATAGTAAACATCATAGGGGATGGGTTGGTAATCTGGGGAAGGGGGCTATCTCTAATCAGTCGCTGCAAAATGAGGCAGCACGAGTCGATCCATTTACCTGAGTATCGGCAAAAGCACGATGGCCGTGGAGCTGGTCAGGGGGAACCGGAATGATAAATCACGCGGCCGGACGAAAAGCATCGGTAGTAGAGGGAGGATCAAGTCAAGGTGGGACGTCCGCGAGGCAACGAGGGCCATTGGGATCATGGGCAGGCCCAGCTAATTCAGCGTGGGGCATGTAGAGGCGATACGGGCAGGAGGATAGGAGGGGTAAGCTATCTGGATATATATATATATAAATTGGTTTTCTGTCCACGGTCACAGCAATAAGACCGTTGATCTTAACGCAGAAGCAAGCGGTATCGGGTGGCTTCCAGTTAACACCCTCGTACAGTCGGCATCCACCTACCCAGATACGCCAACCCCAGGGGTTGGGCGAGCCGAGGAGCATCTCGCTCTGACGCGGTCCGCAGAGCGTCAGGACGGCGTAGGCGCTGTAATAATAGGCACCGGTAGGGTGAGTGTACCACCATATGGACATGCCATGCGATTAGTCAGATGGAGGCTAAAAGGGCGGGGTGGCGCCCCAGGAAGCATCAGCTGAACGGATAGTCCCTGTTGTGTAAACTGCTTCACCTACCCATACGTCGCCAGGGTGATCATGGACGAGGAGACCGTTGCCGCGTAAAAGGTGTAATCGACGGCCATGTCCACATAGGGTTCCAAGGCCGCCGTGATACGATGGAGTAGCGATGATGGGGCGAAGATGCGGTACGGATGGAGACACTGTGGGCAGCGTATCTGGCGGGTCGAAGAAGGGTCGGGATTACACGGGTAAATGTTTTCGGTTATCCATGGCCGGTTTGGAACGGAGTATTCGGAATCGATCAAAGCCCGTGGGCGGCCTACGCTTTATAGGCTGTCGACTCCAGAACGTCACCTGCATGGTATATCACTTTGTAAGATAGGGAACAATCATGACCTCCAACCTACCTCGGCCGATGGGTGCTGGGTCAGCTGGTTGGTCACCCAGTTGAGCAGACAGGACTGGTGCGCTACCATAGTGCAGGGGCAAGGCTTGGCCCAGGCTTTGTCGGGGCCCGTGTCGCCGTCGAGGCACACCCAGCACCGGGGACGGTTGAGTGTAGACTGCATTGTGGAGAACGGTGCCAGGGCGATACTGGGGAAGTCGAGGGTAGGCCACAGGCAGATGCCAAGCGGAAAAGCAAGGAAAGCTGTCAAGTGTGGGACTGGGATGAGTGGGGGGTCGGAAAACGAATGCGTCTGTGCGAAATGAGGGCAAATAGGGAATGGGAAGGGAATCGCTTGTAGGTCCGGTGCGTCCCTGGACTATCAGGGCGACCAAGGCTCCCGATGCGGTGGTGAGAAGGAAATATGGAACAGGTGGCCTGGGCAAAGCCCCACTGGACGTCACAGCTACTTACCATCGCCTGACCATTTGGAGCCCAGTGCCTGGCCCCGATACCCGTTGGCCAGGGAATGGGTTGAAAAAGTGTGGCAACCGGAGCAAAGCCACCCACCCCCCGAAACCGCTTCACTAGCCCGTCCCTTGACTCTCACATGTGCCCATCGATTCCGTCCCCCATCGGTCAGTTGCCCATTCCTTTATCCTCATCGATTCCTCCGCATTTTGTAACGAGGCTTATATACTACACCATGATCGGCCTTAAGAGCAAGCTACACGTAATCGACAACACGGGGGCGCTGATCGCGGAGTGCATCCGTACGC
>JANBPT010000656.1:0-26986 GCA_027575765.1 Tieghemiomyces parasiticus
TAATCGAAGTCTCTGTAATGATTTTACCGGCGTTGGCTGCTATCCAGCGTCAGAGCACAGTGCGACGGCACTACACAATAGGGCGTTAAGGTATTGGGATTGGACATTATGGTCCATAAAGTGTGTACGTATGCCTTCGAGGACTAATTACACCCTAGAATAGAATAGATACTTGGGTTCATCATGTTCGACACAGCTCAGTTCACTCTAATGAGACCCATGGTTGCGACATTAAGCCTCGTTTCATAAAACCTTTGTCCAGTGCCTGTACTGTCCATGTCCGAACCGTTAATACGAATCTCGCACTTCTTGCTGTAATAAACTTACGTTGATTTCCACTAGAAGGTGGTGGTTATTCCCAAAACCCAAGAGGTTGTTAGTCCAGCTCAGTAGTTTAGCAATGGCGCGAAAGGCAGCCTGCTGAGAGTAAACTCTAGTTCAAAATACCGCATCGTAAGTCGGTGGTATTTTTCCCCATTAAGCTCTATAGCAGCAGTGGGTCAACTCTCATAGTGCTTTGGAAAAGCTTTATTCGTAAACTCCGCCGTCGCCCAGTTATTAAAACGAATCCACGTGAATGAGTCCGTGGTCGATTTTGGCAGTATTAGCAATTGGTCGACCTGGAGTGCCCTCGTCTCCTGCAGCAGTAGCAACGGTGGTCATTCATCATTCGCCCACTAGCCCAAGTGCACACGATATCTTTTCTTTATTTGACGAAGGGATGCACGTACATCCAAAGCATAAAGATCTACCAAAGGGTAATTGACGGTAAAGGTAGACTGCTTCGCCTACCAATGGTCCGGCTGATTGGACGGTTTACAGTTTGGGCCAGCTACCGGCGCTTCTAAAATTGCGGCTCACATTAGTATATTGTTATGGTCCATGACAGGGTGGAGGCCACAAGGAGGGAGAGCGGGAGCGAGGGGGGGGGGGGTGACGAGGGAGCCCAGACCTCATCAACAAAAGTCGCCTTGTGGCACGGACGATAGAGCCCTTTGTTAAGGTCCAATTAGGTTGACCAATTCCAGCCGAGATTGCTCGCCACTTTGGGGCCTTTGTCACTGCTGCCCATCATCGTTTTGGCCGTCGTCGACCCTTCCCCCTCCATTTGCTCTCTGCGGAGATGGAGCGGACCGAAGCGCAATGGCGAGGTCCTCCTTTGCTGAATACCTCTGTACTACAGTACTTTCTTGCGTTACCCCCCACCACGACGTTCACCACTGGGTCCCAGGCACTCTTCCCCGTTTCCACCTAAAGTGTGGAGAAAGTTCTCCCCCCTACTGTCATGCTAGCAGCCGTCGTATCTGGAGGTGGAGCAAGGTTGGTCCGTTAAACCTTATTTGACTGCTTCACTATCCAGCCACACAGTCATTGAATGGGGTCGATTGAATTTGGCTTGCGTCTCTTCTGACACGTGGAGCAGCGATCGGCTGGGTCAAGAGTGGCGAGAGAAAACTGATGCAGCCGCTTAAGGAGTCAAGGGGATACAGTGCAGTTATAGGTACTACCGAGGGCAGACACAGTGGTAGGTACAAGATCACTGTCAATTTCCCATCTCTTTGAATACATTCTTTTCGGTTTATTTACCCTCCTACTTAAATGTTTCTACACTCCAGCATTCGGACACCGCCACCCTCCAAAAGAAGCCACCATTTGCCCCGACATCAGGAACCACACCTCGAAACCAAAGGAGGGGACAGCGCCAGAGAGAGTCAGCTGGTGACGCGAAATACCATTTAAGGGGGGGCACGGATGGTAACGAAATGTTGCCGTTGCCCATCGTACCAAGCCAGTGCAAGGGGGAGGGAGATGGGTTGGAAACTCCGACACGGGTCGCTCACCCCCATGGTTGACAAAGACTCTTCGGAAAGAATCGTTGGGTTCTGCGGTTTATGGTGTGGGGCGAAGGAGATGAGCAGTAGGAATAAGGTGTTGAGCCAATGTTGCGCACATACCAGTGCAGATGCGCGGGCCGTGGATGATGGGCAGTGGCATTACGGCTAAAAAGAGATACCGCAGCTACTAGGTGAACGGGGAAAAGTGGAGGGGGGGGGGGAAACAGGACGGCGAAAGGTTTAGACTGGGATCTGGCTGACCAACCTTGTTAAAACTAAGCGACAATGAACTTTGCGCTTTGTGCACCCGGCCCCTCCGACTATTCACTACAAGTGTCCCCCCCTCTCCCCCTCTCCCCCCTCCGTCCTTCCTCCTTTTCTGCTCTCTGTCTGGCCTCCTTCCCCTGTCCCCTACCCTTAAAGGGTGGCCCATCCCAAGGCCTCCGAGCCATCTTTACCGGCCGTCTCTCCCTCTCTTTCGCACCTATTACGCCGCATGTCGGGCACAGTGGTATATAATCTTGCCGATGGTCGCCCACGTTCGCCACGGCCTATTCGCACCGAATTAGTGTACTACGTCTGCACACATACATTTTATTAGCTCTTGCTCAGCCTCACTGTGCCACTCATTTCAATTACTTGCATCATTTCGCCCTGTGTACTAGTGGCTAACCTGCTACTACGCCTGTTGACTTCCCGTACCACCGCTTTCACCACAGCTTACACAGCGTCCTGTCTCCATCAGCACTGCACATACCGTCAGCCAACGTCTCCCCCAACTTGCATCGTTTGGCTTGTCGAAACTCATCTTCCATCCCACCTTTATCCGTTGTTCCACTAAACACCACCCGACCTATAACCCCTCCCCCAGTACAACCACGCTACTCCCTACCAGACCCTGTCGGCACCTCAGCCTGTTCCCAACCCTTGGTCGTCGTTGTTGCTATTGGTACCCTTTCTGCCCAAGCCCAATCCTTCGGTTGTAAGAGCCTCCTGCATCCCCCCTGGTACGCACCCATACTCACGCACACGGATTATCTGTGCAGAGCCACCGGTGCCATTGGCATCTTAGCTGTGTCACAACTGAATATGTTGACCATCCGCTCATAACTACTGCTCTGTGCTTACCAACCCCCTTGCCTGTCCCCATCCCTTACACATATCCCCGCACCCAGTACCCCTGTCCCCCCGACGTGGCTTGTTTATTGTCCCACTACCAGGCCTGCACATCCACACCTCACCCCTTGTCATAAAGCGCACCGCCGCCACCATCATCACACTCCCTGTACCCTCCCCTGCTCGTTACAGCAATTGTCCATCCACGGGTCTGCCCTTCACTCACCTGCATAATCGGTAAGCGCACACTCTACACCACTTCTCGCGTGGGCGGAAGGCCGATGGGCCCAGCCTTTTCTGTGGCCTTGGTAAATCCTGTTCCCTCTATAGTATTTTTCGTTCACATTTTTTCTTGGTACGCGGTCAATCTTGCGAGAGTTGGCCCTCGTAAGGGTTAGGGCGGCGTACGGGACCAACCCCACACTGAGTTTACTAGTACGCACACCCTTTCCCCACATGCGGACCCCTTGAACTCTTAAGTGTACCGGATGCTAGCTCGTTTCTTTCTACTCCATCCTGTCCGCCGATCCATTGGCCACTACCGTGCCCAACGCCGCCGGTTTCCTTAAACCTTGGCAATTACTGTGTCTACCATTCGGCACACTAGGGCCAAGTCGAATTCATCCTAGACTCACACCCTTCTTGAGTACTCGGCACTTTCCGTAGCCATGCTCGTTAGATAATACCTCACACGGCACCCATTAACCAGCAATCGCATAAATAACTGCTGACCCTATCCCCCAGACGCCAAGCTTTCGTGTGCCCCCTGAAAGTTCATTGCTGCCGCACGCCGTAACACATTGATAAGGTAAATTACCAAGTGCGAAGGTGTCGTTTCCCTTGGGGTGAGTGAACTATACCCCTCTGCTGTGAACGGAAACCAATATCCAGCCGTTCTTCCGTGTATTAAGGTCACCCGATGTACCCAATGGTATCCGGCCCTGCGATTCAACCGACATTTCGGCTAACCCTAACCTGTAGATTTGGATCCACCACTCTTTTCCCTCCAGCGTGCCCCCGCCGCGCACCTGTACATTACATAAAATAGACGGCCTACCGTGACTGGTTCTCGATTCACCTTATGACCGCGCCGCCACCCGTCTCGTCAATCTCCGCATTTACATCATTTGAGCTACCACCATATCCACACAGCGCCAGCCCTTATCAGACCCAATTCGCCTCACGGCTGCCTCCGCCCGTCCCGCCCCCTCGACCCCGCCCTTCCAAATTTTGCGACCTTACCGGCCTAGCCCAACGTGACCTCAACCCTTCTACCGCCACTTTCATTAAGCATCCGACGTACCATCCTCCACAGTCTCCTGTCGTCGACTCTTGGCAGCCACATCTTCAGCCATCATACAGCGCCACCCTTATGACCCAACCCACCCCGACCCACCAGGCTCCCCCTAGTCCCCACCTGGATGTTCGGTCTAATGGACTACCGCCTCGCAACCCAGACCCCAAGCCCAGGACAGAACACCCCGTGCTCCTCACCCAAGCTAAGGATCTCCGTCGCGAGGTCTACGCCACCTCTCCCACGCACGACCACTCGCCCCAAGGAGCCATACCGTCGGAACCCACCACCCCCAGGACTGCCTCCTGGACGGCTGCCATTCGCCGCAAGATGACTCAGAAATTGAGTTTTAAGCGAGAACGGCGCCCATCCCTCGATCGGCTCTTCGAGGATCGCTTAAGCGACTGGGCCGCACAGCAGGCCAACGAGTTAGGCTATGGTGGGGTCCCATTCACCCCCGCCACCACCGCCCCCATGAGTCGGGCCTTCACCGAAGGTGCCCAAGCTGCGCATTATAACCAATACGAATCCCCGCGCACCGCCCCGCTGGGACCCCCCCCATACGCCGGCACCATGGGTCCGAGCATGGTTGATGCGTCGACCATGACCGTTTCACCCACGCAGTCGATGCACGGGGCGCCATACGCCACCCTTCCATGCCACCTCATTCCGCAGAGGACCGCCTTCACCGACGATCATTGGGCTCCGGGTCTCCCCAATATGATCTATGCAGGGTCGCTCCGTCGTCCCGGGGCAGATCAGTTGCGGGTCTTGAACCCGAACCCAGCCTCCCGTGCTTCACTCGCCTCGCTTCTCGATCGACCCTTGCCCTCCATACCCAACTCTCGGTCGCCGTCTCCAACCTCATTGGGCATGAAACCAACCGAACGCGGGCTCCGCAGTCGTCTCCTATCGTTCGATAAGTCGAAGTTGCGAACTAAATCGCCGAGCACGGGGCCTGGTACCCCGGGCAAGCCAGTCCCCTTGGCCCCAGCATCCGCTTCAGAGTCGGTACATCGTACTAGACACGGACCTGTGTCGCATCAGTCCAGCCCACGGCTACCCTTTCCTGTTGATGACCACGAGTCGATAGGCCAAACCACGGCTGACCTACCAATCGTGTCCATTAGCTCCGCAACCGGCGCTAGGCCGCCAACTGTCGTAGGCTCCACGCCCAACCCTTCGCTCTCCTCCCTCAACCATTCGTCGGAAAAGTTCCTGTCGTGGACTACCTACGGCTCGAACGACATAGACCAGGAGTTAAGCGATCGGTTCCACGCCCTGGGAATCGAGCCATCCCTGCCGCCGTCCCGGCAAAGCTTGACAAATAGCATGGGCCATGATTCTCCAATAACATCGCCATTGACCTCGCAGCCAGCCCCGCTCGTCCAGAACGACGCAGCCTTGACTCCATCCGACCTTGTGTGCCATCTCGAGCCCAACGCCTCGGCAAGGGCTGATCATACTATGGTCCGTCGACGCATACTGGCCGTCAATCGCCACTTTGACGAACTCCAGACCACTCCATCGCCGCACCCTTCGTCTGGACGGCCGAGCAAGAAATTACTCAACCACGTCGAGGGCATCACAAACAACTTCGTGAACCGGGTGCGCGGGGCCTCGTTCAAGGGCCCTCGCAACCCGAAGCTGACCGTAACGGTGTCTCACCCCATGTCCCTGACCGATAGTCTCAGCCCCCCCGTAACCAGCGGCGCTCTCTCTGGGTCTGTCGGTGCCCCACAGGCAATGTCGCCGGCTGTCACCCAGCTTCCCAACGGGGTGGAGCTGGTTTCATTGGACCAGGCGGCCATGGCGAGCCAGTCGCCTGCTATCTCAGCATCGGCCGAGAGTACCTTGCCTGTGCCAGCGGCCTCCGGCTCCCATCTGCTCCGCTCTTCAGATACCATCAACTTGCCCGTGGCTAAACAGATGCTCAAGATCCGTACACTCGACATGCTCGATGGACACTACCGCCCTGCCGTAACCGTGCCCTGGGACGTGGCCTCGTCGTTCAGCTGCGACCGCTCTACTGTAGCTTGTTCGCCGTCCGCGTCTGCTGCCTCCCTTACCTCATTGCCCGTCGCCCCTTTATCGCCGCTCACTCCGCTGTCGCCCAAGTTAAAACCCGCCCACCCCGCCCCTCCCAATTCGGCATACCGTTTGGCCCGCGGCCCTGTGTCGTCACCGCCGACTTCAGCCAGCGCCAGCCTGGTGCCGTCCCATCGAGCCCTGGATGACAATATCGCTCTAAAACGTATTTCTGGGGTCAGTCTTGGTCAGGACCCGACCGTCGATTCGCCCGCCACAGCCGAGCTGAAAAGTGGGAAGATAGACCCCGAAATTGTGCCGGGTCCTCGTCGCCTGGCCAAGCCCGTGAATAACCCCACTCGTGGAAGTTACCACGACGTCGACCAGCCCCTTCGCCTGCTCAGGAGTTCATCCCGCCAGTTTACACCGCCCACGGCGCCACGGTCACGTCACAACTCCCAACGCCCGATCATTCAGACCAAGGCCGTCAACTCTTCGACGGTGACGGAGACGCCCGCAAACTCGGCATCACCATCCAGCTTGCCTTCTGCCAAGGTTCGTTCGACCCCGGTCGGCCTTCAGGGCAATGCAAATAGTGAGATGGCTCAGCGCCAGAAAAAGCGGGCCACCTTCCCCCCCGCCGTGCCAATCAGCAGCAGTACGGAAGTCGACTACGACAGAAGCGACGAGACAACCGGTTCTGGTGCGGACAGTTTCGCCCGCCTGACCCGCCAGGCCATTGACACTTCCACTACCCCAGCGCCCTCCACGGTGCAGCCAGATTACCGCGACCTCCTGACCAAGGCCGAGTTCTGCACCTTAGTCCAAGACCTCGCCCATGCCATCTACCAGAGTGCCCTTGAGGTTGCCATGACCCGTGCTAACGCCAGCATGGGGAGTGGGATGTTGCAGTCCGGTGCGCCAGCCGCCACTGCCACTACGGGTAAAGCCGCAGGTACCCGGCCATCTTCGACGAATTCTGCCATTAGCGCCTTCGCTGTCCAGGGTGACGAGCTGGACCTGTCCATGACTGGGGTGAGTGACGATAAACTCACCCGACCCGCTGCTGGGAACACTAGTTGGGATATGGATGTGTCAATCAGTCAGATAGATCCCTACCTGACAATGGCCCTCGAGGGGACCGCGGATAATATCATTCCTACTGTCCCGAATGTCACGTCAGCTACTGCTCCTCCAGTGGCTGAGGTGGTTGTCCAGTCTGAGGCCGCGCCGATCGTCGACGAAGCGCTCAAAGTAAAATTGCGCCGGTCTGCCGTCCGCCAGTCACTGATGCTCGTCAGTCTTCAACTCCAGAAGGCCGGTGAGACTGCCCAGGCGGACAGCTTCCAGACCAGGCCCTCACCGGTTCCGAAGTCAGTAGCCCAAGAGCCCGATTTGGCCCATCAGGCGGAGGAGCCTAACCGATCCGCCCCACCCGAGCCAGAAATAGGGTACCCGGAAGGTTCCAACGCCACCCTGCCCGGCCTGGTCAAGGCCGAGGAGAGTGGGGGTCCGAATTGCGAGCCATTCCACAGTGACCATAGCCACGAACCAGCGCCCGTCAACCAGAATGCCTGCCTTAGCGACACCTGTAGCAGCGCGGACGATTCCGGAAATATTGACCCACCAGTCCAACCCTCACCCCTCAGTCCCACTAACACGCCAAACGGCGGCACCGATAAGCACCCGCTGGCGGGGGAAACCCCCAACACCCGCAAGACCCGCCTGCGCGCCTCCATTCGCCTCTCGTCCATCCGCCACCCGATGCACTATCAGCCCGATCCGAAGTTCAAGATTGCCGAGGACAGCGACGCGCACAGTAGCGACACGTGCGGAGAGGGGGGCGATGACGACGACGATGAAGAGGTTGACTACGGTCATGTGGCCATCCTCAGCCACCAGATCATCAGCACGGCTCCGCGCCAAGACTTTGAACTGTCCCGTGTCTCCAGCATTGCCATGTCGACCGCTTCGATAACCGGTCCGCACCATTCCTTTGTAGCCAGTAATACCAGTAGCAACGGCGACAGTGACGAATCCCCCCGTTGTGAGAGCAATACTAGCCTCTTAAACGAAGTCATGCTGGCCAGCGAAATGCACCCTTACTCTCAAGCCCGACTTGGCTACGCCACTGACCACCCTAACCAATACCACAGTCATCACCCACCCGACTATTCCCGCCAGTCGTCCTCGTTCGATTCCATCCTACGCCTATCGGAAACCCCCTATCTAGCCAAACTCGGCTTTAATCTGGAATACCCGCGCTTGTCGTCTCGTGAGAACCCTCCCAACCAGGCCTGCCGCCGTTCCTGCGTATGTCAGATCCCCGACGACATCACCGCCTGCATTCACGATGACGTCCGCTTTGACCCGTCTGAACTCCAGTTTTAAGCCTGAACCCTCCTCCCCAATCGACTCGCTTTTGCATATCGTTGAGCATAGTAGTTCGAGATCATCTTATCATATACTTTAAATTTTTAAACCCAGATGCTTCTAAAGCACGTCGCCGTTAGTGAGCTGACTGAACGATTTTACCACAAGCCACGACCATTATTGTACTCCATCTACATTCTTTTGGTTTCACATTAGCCTCTCTCTCTTCGTATAAACTCTTTTTTCTCTATTTAAGATCCATGTAGCTCACATTACCTCTTGGACACCGTTATTTTATTTTCATTTGGGATAAAGATGCCATCGAACCTTGAGGGTATAAAGGATAGAAAGTCGATACGAACCTTAGTTTCTAAGCGTCGAGAAAGAAACCACCATTGGCAAATGGTATCGCCTAGTCATTTAGCATTTCCTTTGTATGTCGTAACTACACCATAAAAGGCTGCCAGCTCTCCCGAATTAGATAGTTGGTTGGTATTATTATGCTTCTCTAGACATAACGGATAATTTAATAGAAAGCCGGGCGTGGCCCTTATGGACACAGTAGATCGGTCTCCAGGTCGTCTAACAGGTTCTCCAAAAGCGGATAATCGGTGGCAATCTTAGATCTAACCGTCGAATTGATGGCACCGCCCTGCTCAGCTTTTCTGGGGAGTTCGGGGCCTATATGCTTCATTGCTTGGGAAGTGCTCAAAGTGGTCGGAATCTCGTGCCGTTGGTGGGCGCCGGGCGGCAAGGTTAGCACCCAGTCACGACCGCTCAGGAACCGGAGCATCTCGGCGAACAGTGGGGTCTCGTTGAGGGTAGTGGCCGATCCAATCAGGACCAATTTGTGTTTAGCACGGGTCAGGGCCACGTTGATGCGGCGCCAGTCGCGGAGCAGTTCGCCGACGTGGCCACCGGTGTTGGATCGTACGAAACTCATCAGAATACACCGCTTGTCTCGACCCTGGTACTTGTCCACGGTATGGACTTCCACGGCTGGGCGGGCCTCGGCCAGTCGGTGTCGCAGCAGTTTCACTTGGGCACGGTAGGGCGTGATGAGTCCGATCTCATCCTCCGGGAGGCCGCAGCGGATTAGGCATTCGACAAGCTGGTAGGCCAAGTCAGCCTCAGCTGGGTTCTGGATCAGGTCGCCCATCCGGACCTCCGGTGCTGGGAGGCGGTCGGTGTCCAGTAACACCACGCTACGCTGGGGGTCGACGGCGGCGGCCAGCCAGCAGTCGATGGGGCCCAGGCACGGTAACCAACCGAGCGGACCCCCTTGGGAGCAGGCGGTGGGTGCGGTGTGTAGCATCTCCAGGCCCCGTTGGAGGTTGGGCAGGGCTAAAGTAGCATGGGCGACGCGGCCCGTTCCGCAGCGCAATCGCTGGTCGTAGATAAGGTGATTGACCAGCCGCATTATGTCTGCGTTCATCCGGTATTGGTGGGCAAGCGTCACCACTGATTCCGGGTGGGCCTCTGAAAGCTGTTTGAAAAGGCTGAGGCTCAGACCGTGTAATCGGGCCTCCGTTGTGCGAACGAGCGGGGGCAGTTGGTAGTGGTCGCCCACCAGCACGAACCGGTGGGCGAAACGAAGCGGGCCCACGCACACCGGGAGGGTGATTTGCGAGGCTTCGTCAACGATGCAGAAGTCGAATCGGCGCTTTTGGAACAGGGCATGGCCAATGCCCAGGCACGTCGTGGCCACCACCTGCGCGTCAGCATAGTACGTCTCGACCTGGTGGACTGTGGTTAGGTGGGCCGTCTGGGCCACGAAGTGCTGGACGCCCGGGTGGACCCGCATCCGACTGCCCAAACGGATGGCCCGGAGGTCTGGGTTGTCTTCGGCCACCTTGAGCAGAATATTGTCCACGGCCGTATGCGTGTAGGATGTAAGCAAGACTGACTGGCCGCAGGCCACTAGAACATTAACCAGGAACGCAATCGTAGAGGTCTTGCCCGTTCCAGGCATCCCTAGAATCAGGGTGTAGTCCTGCGCATTAAGTACCTTGGCCACGGCCTCGCGCTGGTCAACATTCAGCCGGGCCAGGGCCGCGAGTCGGTCTGCTGGAACGTGGAGACGGTCCCGTTCATCGTCCTCATCGTTGCTGTCGGCGACATTGACCGCCGGAGGGGCAACGGAAGCTGGGGTGGGCGTCGGAGTGGGAGTAGGCGTCGGGTGTGGGACGGTCCCCTGGGTATTCAAGGACTTACCTTCAGTTGCCAGTATCTGGCGGCGGAATCGCGGGGCCGCTAAATCCACCAGCAGCCGCCGCCGCCGCAAGTCCCCGTCGGAGCTGAACAGGGCAACCAGGTTGTACCGGATGGCGCTCATCCCGGTGGTCAACTCGTCGCGGTCGACTCGGTAGGTGCTAAGCGTGGTGATAACGTTGGGCGGCGTCCCCTGACCAACCGTGGCGGACTTGGCGTGCCGCACCGCTGCCACTGTCGTCGTGTCCCCGTCGTTGAGGTCGGCAGATGTTGCCGTCCGACGTACCCCGTAGTGGGTCACTCGAGTGTGAATCTGCGGCGGGTACCCCGGGCGGGTGGCAGGCATGAAGGCCACTTCCATGACTCCGGTGTGCTGTTGGTTGGTGACGCGATTAAAAGGCGTGACACGGCGTGGAATCCCCCGTAGAGCGCGATCCAGCGTGATCACCAGTTCTCGTTCGCTTATCTCCAGGACGAATCCGAGGGCCAGGGCGTAATGGCCCACTTCGGATGATACCACTATGGGGTCGCCAGCGTTGATCTGGGAGTGTAGGAAGGATACACTCGACGAGGTGGTGGCGGCGGCGGTGGCAGGTGAGCCCGCGCCCTCCGGTGGGGGTGTCGCCGTCGTCGCCGGTTGGGCAGGCCGATGAAACCGGTACCGAAATCGGTCGATCCCGTCCACCTCACTAGTATCCTCTGGCGGATATTCTAGCACAGCCAGGCCGGCCAGGCACCGACCGAGGGCCTCACGCTCCGGGGCCTGTAGGGTCCACAGTTCGCGGCGCAGACGGGCAATGTCGGTCTCCTCCAGGTCGATTAACTGCTGCCACCGGGCGAAGAAGGCCTCCTGGGATGAGGTCACAGTCTGCATCCGGGCGGTGAAGAGGGCCCCGAGCCCACTGGAGGCCTCGGTGCCCAGTTCGACGGCACGATGGAAGAGCAGGCAGGTGGTGAGGGCCGGGCAGGTTTTGCAGGTGCGCGGGTCCTTAATCATAGGCGGGAGCTGCTGGCGGCGGCGCTGGGACCCTACGAGGTAGTTGGCCATCTCATTCCGCTTAATAATGAGGCCTCGCAACTCGTCGCGTAACCCTGGGACCAGGACCGTCTCGTGGGTCTTCATGTAGTACAGGAGCCCGGCGGTGACCGGAAGGTCGTAGCGATCGGCCATTAGTAGGGTGTATAAGGCCACCTGGGCCCGGTGCGCTGTGACCCGCGACGACTTGCTTGTCTTGAGTTCCAGCGGAAGGACGAGGGTCCGGGTGCGAGTGCCGCCATTGGCCCGGGGTTCCCGAACCACCGCCTGGACCGACACGTCAATTTTACCTTTGAGACCATACATGGGCGACCAGATGTTCTCCTCGATGTCCAGGACCCTCTGGATGGCAACCACGGCCGTACTTGGCCCAACTGGTGGGGCCGCCAGGTCGTCGGGTACGGGACAGTGGCCCTTCACCACGGCCTCCGGGTGCGGGGCTGGTCGCACGTAGGTCTGGGCCCAATTACGGAGCACAACGGACCACTCTTGGAGGTGGGCCGTGGCCTTGGCCTCGTCCTCGCCCACCAAAAATAGGTCCGGAATGGCGTGGTTGACGAGACGATCGATGAGGGGGTCCAGGTAGGCCGGGCTGAAGTCATTCACACGAATGGCCGACTGGAACAGCTGGTGGATCAGGCTCCCGTAGATCATGGCGGCGTTAAGGTCGGATGGTTCGCGCACGCGGCCCTGCAGCACCGACCGGCGCAGGCACACGAAAGCGTTGGAGAGGTTGGTACTGGTGATGAGGCAGTCCGGGTGCACAACCAGCATCCCCGTCGTGTTATCGATGATGGTGCGCCGCGAGGCTAGATCAAACGTGGCCACAACATGGACATAATCACCTACCGCCACCTCGGTCCCCCACCAGTCTTCACGCAAATGGGCGAACCGCTCGTAGCCCGCCCGCTCGGCGAACAGGCGAAGTACCCGTTCCGGGTACTGGTAGGTGGTGGCCGGACCCAGACCAGCTGCGACGGGCGCGGCGGCGTAGTACTGCACCGCGACCTGGAGCACTAAAAACCGCTCGTACCGTCGGTGTTCGAGTTCGCGAGACGGTGGGAGGTGGGTGGTGGATATGGGAAGGGCGGCCGTCGCGTTGGGCGCAGCAGGCTTGAGGTTGAGGCTGGTGACAACCAGTGGAGGCTCCACGCGGGGTGACGGGTGGGATTGGTATTCCTTTTCAGCTCTGGCGTCCTGGTCGACGGTAAGAGGAGGGGCGGGCAGTTCGGGGGTTCGAGTGGCCGGCGGTGGCAATCTGCAGTTCTTTGGTATCTGAGACTCGTATACGCTCATCGCGGCCTCCAGCTCGGCGATATCTTCAATGTCGAACGAAGATGTGGACCGCAGCAGCGACGGGAGTGCGGGCAGGGCTCTATCGACCGTACGCGCCGGCAAATTGGCAGGTGGGAGACGAATCCGCGGTGCTGCCGGTGTAGGGTGCGGGGTCGAGGCGGATCGCCGGAAGGGGTTACCTCCCTGCTCTGGTGGTGAGCCGAACGGCAGGGCATCGACGGCGCTGCGCTTATGGGCCAGTCGGGGCGAGGCCGGGCTGCGCTGGTCCACCGTACGCTTTTGGCCGGCCTCCTTGACGGCAGCTGCTTTTGAATCGGGCGTGCGCTGGGCGGCCAAGAACCGGTCAAGTAGGCGGCGGGACTCGGCCTCGGCGTCGGAGTTGACAGTAGGCGTACGGTGAACCCGTTTAGGGTCGTAACTGTGAGCCCGCTGGGCCCGAGCCCGACGCGCTGGAGACGGCGGGCAAAGTACACCGAGCTGCGCCGAGTCAAATCGTTTCAGGCGCTCCTCGCTAAACAACCGCTCGGCGGCATTATTCTGGCCAAAAGGTTGGAAGAGATTGAAGTACGGATAGTGCACAGTACAAGGGTGAGACTTATGGCCACTACTTTGCTAGTGTGGGGGAGACACATATGTGTGGGTAGCGGAGGGAGAAAACGACGCAGGCCTGGCGGGGTCGACTTACTGGGGGACTCCCCTCCGCGTGGTCCGCCTCGCTGAACAGGCTAACCATTTCACTGATTTCGTCGTCTAGGAACCGGTCGTCACCCAGGTGTGGGGGGTTTTTGGCCGGCGGCGACGTAGCCCAGTAAACCTGGTCGGCGGCCTGGCCGAGTGGCGGTTGGGACCCATCCATACGGGGTGCTGTGGCAGTGGGTGGACGAGGCGGTAAGTGGATGAGCAAAACGGGCAACTAAGCGGCGGCAGGGCTGTATACAGGGCTAACGGTGAGGAGCAGGTAACTAGCGAAGGCACATGCGGTACGTCAGGCGACTTCGGGAGCGGTCTGTGCATCCTTACGGCTCGTTGCGGGGTGTAAGGTTCCAGGCCCCGCAGCGTTGGGTGTCTTCGGACGTGTTTATCGTGCGAGGATAAAACCTGGGATAATAGGGTCAGGTCACCAATCTGTGGGTCAACGCCGCAGCCGATTGTCTGAGAAAGACTTCCAACAAATCACGTGACGCGGTCGCACCTCAACGGGCAGGTTTTCGAGCCGACAGGCCGATACTTTTCTATATTTTTTTTCGGTCTCTTGGCCCCTTCGAATGAAGGCGCAAAGGAAATCGCACCAGAGCAATGAAGCATGGACCCAAGTTCCGACCCCCCTCTCCAGTACCTGACATGAAACCTGCTACGTCCCAACGGCTACCTTGCCGTTAATTTTCTTTGCCGTATCGCATTAGTTCCTAGCTGTACCTCCCCGTTCTAAGCTATAGCCTACTGCCCACAACCATGGCTCCCTCCCGTCGCCGCCGTGGTCGGGGTGCCAAGACCGAAAAGAAAGAGCAGAATTTTGAAGACTCGGCCCCCATAGCCCCTCAACCCGAGGACGTGTCCGCCCCGTACACCTATGACGAACAGGGTGACAATGACTACTACGGGTCCGGTGACTACCGTGGGTCCAGTAACCACGACGGGGCCAATAACCACTATGAGCCCAGTTACCACCATGGCAAGGATACCCGGCAGGACCGGTTGAATTGGTCAGGCGCTGACTCCGCGCATTGGCGGGCCGCTAACGACCTCCCTCCTCCACCAGCCTTTGGGCCCGTCGAAAGCAGCTTGGCCGAGTACCTGGGTAGCGTGGAAGGCCTCCTGGATGCCCCGACCTTCGAGACTCCGGAGGACCGGGCCATTTTCCTCAACAACGTCTTCACCGAACTTAGCGGCCACGAACTTGTCCTCATGACAGACCAGGTCGGCTCGCGACTCCTGCAGAAACTGCTGCTCATTTCCCGCGAGTCGCAGGTCCGGGTGTTCATGCAGCGCCTGGACGCTCGGTTCGTGGAGCTCATGGTGCACCGGTTCGCCTCCCACGTCTGCCAGACGCTATTGGCCGTGGCTGCCGATTTTGTCGACCGCGACCTACGTGGCCAGGGGGAACCAGCCCTTGGACCCGACGATTTACTCCGCCGCGACGATGATGACAACAACGACTATGTCCGCCCGCCCGCTGACTTACCGCCCGTGCAGACGCTGTTCCTAAGCCTGTGCCGCGAGGCCCGACCGTTCTGGACTTCACTGATGCTCAACTCCTTCGCGTCACACGTTGTCCGCGCTTTCCTGCTGACCCTAGCGGGCCGGTCTACCCAGGCCACTGGGCCTGACCGCCGGCGCGGAGCAGCCCTCCAGAGCAAAAAATCGGCCAAGTACGGTGCCCGGTTCAATCTCGATAAGCCCGTTGCCCCGCCATCGGCCACACGGGCACTACAGGTGCCCCCGGAGTTCACCGCCATGCTCCAAACCGCGCTCGCTGAGATCGCTGCGGGTCTGGACACGGAGACCTGTCACCACTACGCTCTGGACCGGGTTGCCAGCCCGGTTCTGCAACTTGCACTCTCCCTCCAGGCTGGCACCGACGAATTGGAGGTTCCGGGGGCGCTCCTGGACAAACTGCTCGGCGGCCTGGTGTCCATCGATGAAGGCAAAGACCTTCCGGACGTGGTCAAACGGACCCTCAATACCGTCTTGGAAGACACTTCGGGATCCCACCTGTTCGAAAAGATTCTCCAGGTCATCTCGGCCCCGCTCTACCGTCAGCTGTACCAGGCTCTCTTCCGCAACCGCCTCTACGAACTTGGGCAGCACCCCACGGCCAATTTTGTGGTCCAGCACCTTCTCGCCGAGGCCAAAAATTCCATGCAACTGGACCTCATGCTTGACGAACTGGTTCCGCACTTTGGCGCGCTGCTCACCCAGCGCCGGTCGGGGATCGTGAGGAGCGCCGCCCAGGCCTGCGCGCGTCTCAATTCCGGTCACAAACGTCTGGTCCACGGCCTCGAGAAGGCCGTGGGCGCCGTGGGCCCGCCGGAAAGACGCCAGTTTGTCAACCTACTAGGCCGGCTAGTCACATTTGCCAATTTCGACGGGCAGCCCGAGCACGTACTGCCGCCGTTCAATCTCCAGGGCCTCATCCTTCTCCAGACGCTGGTGGACTTTGCCGACGAACAAGGTAAGGTGGTGATAGACAGCTTCTTGGCCCAACCCGAGGCCGAACAGCTTCTATGGGCTACCGACCGCCAGTGCTCGCGACTAGTTGAATGTATCCTGGCGTCACCTCAAGTCCGCCTCAAAGCCAAGCGCAAGCTGCTGGGTAACTTCAAGACCCACTACAGCAGCCTGGCCTGCGATCCGAACGGGTCCCACGTGGTCGATGCTTGTTGGAAAGTGGCCGATCTTCAGTTCAAAGAGGTCATCGCCGCCGAATTGCTAGCGGCTGAGAGCACGCTACGGTTTAACCACTTTGGTAAGATTTTGCTCCTCCGGTGCCAGGTCGGTCAGTTCAAGGCCAAACGGACGGACTGGGCGGCGAACCAGAAGGGCCTCGAAACCCGCCGTGAAATGTTCCGGGACATTCTGGGCGACGCCGTGCTGCCGAGTAAACCGACGGAGGATGACGATGAGGACGATAGCACGGAGGTTGGCAAAGACGACACCTCACCAGTTAACAACGCCATGGACCCGGCTGAACCGGAGCGTAAGCGGAAACGGTCCAAGAAACACAAAATCGAAGAGAATGACGAGATTGACGAGCTGTTCGGTCGGGCCACCAACAAGCGCAAGTCTTCCAAGGCTAAGCGGCGGTAGACATGAGGTGTGTCCGATGGGAAGTGCACGCTTACAACGCCGAGTCGTCGGTGACATGGGCTGTTTTCTACTTGAAATAATAATTAAAAAAAGGCGATCCTCAATCGCGAAATATTTATAGATTGCGTTCTGTACTATGCCAAAAAAATAACGAACAGTCCTCATCCAAAACCATCGAGTAAAAGAGGTCAGGGATGAGGTAGCATCAATCGGACTCGGCCTTGCGCTTCAACGTGCTGACAAAATGAAGTGGAGAGGGTGATTTAGGGTAAGGAAGGGTGCCGGTGCATTAGCCAGCAGCTCCGATTAGAACCGTTGCCACGGATTCCCCCTTCCCCATGGCAAACAGATGAATGATACTGACCAACCCCCGGGGGCCGCTCCCTTCCGTTCTAAGCATACGACGGCGCGATGGCTTACCTACCTAGTGAACGCAACCTCTCGAGGCAATCGAAAAGTTACACAGTACATGTCCTTGTTGGGCGCCACCTTACGGACAAAATGGACCACGGTTTCCGGGGTTTCAACCGTGATGGGGTGATCGATCACACCCGAGATGCGCTGGTTAGGAAAAATAAATAAATAAACGGTGTGACGGTGCAGCATGGTTAGTATCCGATATGGTTAGATCTTCCTGGCCATGAATTAGAAACGATCGTAGCTGAAGTGGTATCAAGGTGGAATGCATCGGAAAAAATAGCTACCACTACTACTACCACCTAAAACCCCGCTACTTACTCCTAACAGGTCTGCTTCGGGTTGGTCACTCTTGGTAAAGCAGTGAACATGGACAAGGGGGAGCGGGGACGCGGCGTCGTCCTCGGCTAAACCGTTCATGACCCCTTTGAAGGCGTCTAGTGGGAGGAATAGAAGACCACATATATATACGGAACGGTATAGGCAGTAGAGAAGGGTTAGTCTATGAAACCGGCGTGCATGCTTAGCGTCGGCTACGGCTGGGAAGACAGGCGAGAGAAATTATACTGTACAATCCACCACGGTAAACATCCTTGTCGCGCTTACCAAGAAATTCAATTGCGGTGGCCGGAAGGTTCATGACAACGTGCTGGAAGCTCGCTGGGCTAGTTGAGGTGGGAGAGGGGTCGGCCGAAGACGCGACTTCTGATGTCAAGTCATCCGCGGGCTTGTCTTCCCCTTCCGTAGAGACATTCGCCGTCCGCCGGGCCCGTTTGTTACGCAAGGCCGGCCGGACGTACGGCTTAACATTACGTGTGCCGTTGGCGTGGAGGTCCTTAAAGGATTGGCGGATAAACTCCCGCCCGTCCATGTTGTATGACAATATCTGGTCGTCTAACTTGTTGTTGTGGATATTGGACTGGAGCCACTTGAAGGACTCGGGATTCAGGTCGTTAGCGTAAACGTAGCACCCGCGTTTGGCGGCGGGCAGGGCAAAGGGCCCTACGCCGGCGAACACGTCACACACGAATTGACCGGGCTGGAACGTCTTGACAACGCGTTCGTGTTCATGGTGGAGTCGGGAGTTCCAGTACACTTTGGAGAAATCAAACTGGAACCGACACTCGCTCTCGCGCACCTCGGCCAGCATATCATCCGGACCAGCGAGGACCTCCATCTTAAAGAAGCGGAAAGTGGTATCAATGCTGTCCAGCTTGTTCACCACGGTCCGGATAGTCGCCGACTTGTCCAGAATCACCTGGCCGATCAGGTGGCGGTATGGAAGGTACTCGTCGCGGAGGTTCATATGGGCAATGTGGCCTACTGACTCGTATGACGTGGGGGCCGGCAGATCTTCCGGGAGGATGGCCGACAGGATATCATCGGCGGTCCAGTAGTCGTAGGTCAGGGGCAGCTGGTACGGGACAGTCGTGGCATTATTGGCTTGCGCCCAGGCATGAAGCTCCGTCGGGAGATCTTCGGGGGCACGGATGGCTCGGTCGAGCAGCACGATTTTATGGGAGGCCTTGGGCGCCAGGGGGGTGGTCGCGTCCTTGGTCGACGGTTGTCGATCAGCGTCCACCACATTGCGCAGGCGGGGCTGGTTTAGCAGGCTATCGGGAAACACCTTGGTGATGGCCCCTACCTGCTGAGGAAGGACGCGTAGGCCGAGGAGATCGAGTGACGTGCGAAAGGCCTCCCGGTCCAGGGTCTCGGCCCCGCGGCAGAGTGGTGGCGGGATCATGGGCGAGCGGGAGAGGCGGCGAGGCAAACGGTGAAGGGCCGTGGCTGTCGTTCCGGTCGAACGGAAACGCGGGTACAAGGGTGCCGGTGTTAATGAGGCGGATCTCCCAATGGGATGCGCGTAGAGTGATGGAGCTGAGAGTAGACGAACCGGGCAGCGCGAAGTGCGCGTAGAGGAGCAGAATCGGCGGATCCACATCGGCAGGAGGGAGAAGTCGACGTACCGTGGAGGCCACCTGCTGCTTTTAACGCGGGCCTGGTCGGGTCGACATATTTTTTTTACTGAGTAAAGGTTTAGAGTCGTGCGACAATCTGTGTCCCGGTCGAGTGCCGAGCATTAGAGAACATAGAATAACACGACAATTCTAATCCGTTTCTTTGTTTAAACGGCATAGATTTTCTATCAAGTTGGGTTGTAGAGAATACGGAAGGATTTATTATGACATGCGACGTGGCAGCGTGGGGAGGGGGGGGGGTGCGTTTCAAGAGACCTCCCACATGGCAGGTTAGGCCGCCCTCTGGCCCCTCACGACATGAAGAGGACAGCACGGGCAAGGTTGCGCACGAGGGCCGTTCGAATAACCGCGAGCTTCTGGTCGACAGAGACTTCCTCCCCCATTAGGCGCGTCCACAACGGCGCGTCCACGCCGAGGTACTCATCACGGAGGTGCGAGGCAGTGATTTCCTCCAGGCCGTTCATCAGTTCGGAGGTTTCATGGGCATTGAATACCACATCATTGCCTGGCGTGGAGAGATGACCCAAAAGGGCGGAGAGGTGAGGAGGAGGAGGAGGAGGAGGAGGGGATGTGAGTGGCTGTCCAAAGCTAGGTGGTATATAATCGGCGGGAGGGGCAGGAAGAGTAGGACCGGAACGGTCGCTTGGCAGTCACTCCTAAACCAAAGCACAAGCCTCTGCGCAAGTTCGAATCTCCCGACGGCTGCTGTACTTACCCTCTAGAAGAGGCAGGGCGTCAAAAATGAGCATCAACCAGAACCGCTTGGGCGCGATCTTGTGGTTGATCAGCTTCACGACCAGTTGGGCGGCCGATCGGTACGCCCCGGTGCGGCGGAGTTCGTGAAAATCGCGGTACTCGGACAGGAACTGTAGCTTCTCGGAAAACTCGACCTGGGTGGCCAGGTTGTCAATAACGGTCTGGTAGGCCGCCTGCGAGCCCGTCCGGATGTAATCGAGTAGCAACAGCTCGGCAATGTGGGCCACGCGGCGAGGCTCGGCGGCCTGGACGTAGTAAGAGATGGCCGTGCCGTAGTGACCATCATCTAGGTGCCGGCGCGCCACCGTCCGACAGACGGTCTGGTAGGCGTAGTCCAACCCATAAGATTGGAGGAGGGCTAAAACCTTACGGATCTTGCGCTCGGTGTCGAGTGGCAGGCGGGTTAGGTACATCTCAATGGCCGCCATCCCAGACCCGGGACAACTCGAGAGGTAGTACACCCCGAGTTGCCAATAGTGTGCGCTGGTTATGAGTGACTCCCCGTAGGCGAAGACGAAAAAATCGCGGATGTTATTATGGACGCTGGCGCTGACCTCGTCCAGATAGCCAAGCTTGTCAAGGAAATCGGCGAGGTGGGTGACCAGCCAGATGTCGATCTGCTGGCTATAGCGGATGACCTGTCGGTAGAGTGACGTTTCGGAGAAAGGTGACGGAATCATCATAGCGTATTGAGTGAGTGGGTGGATGGGGTTGGTGCACGGAGAGTATAAAGCCAAGCCATTGGTCGGTATTGGGCACTGGGGTCCACAGCGGCCCAGCTGTACAGGTTAACGCGCCACATTACTAGTACCACTTACCGATGCCTGATCAAACTGGATGAGCGCCAAAAGAGTTCGGTCCAGAGGTGACGCGAGCTCCTCAGGGCGAGTGACATTCCGGGACGACTGGTCTGAGGTGATCGAGGACGGCTCGGATTCTAACCCGCTCTCCTCGTCCATTGAAGAGTCTTTGGCAGATTCGTCCTTGTCTTGTTCATCGTCCATTCCAACATCGGGCTCTTCCTCATCGTCGGTCGACAGACTGATATCTTCCTCCTCCTCGCCGGTCAGTTCGTAGTGGAAGTCGCGGGGTAGGTGGGCGCAGTCGTACAAGAATTCGGTAGCCTGGTCGGCCGGGGTGGTTGGGGCCTTATAAAACAGGATCGCACCGAGACTCTGCTGCCAGCTGACGCTGTGCTGATTAATGGCCTTGGCGTTCCCACTGAGGATCTGGAACACGGCGCGGAGCGGTTCAGCCTCCGTGGGGAGTGATTTGACGGCCCAGCGCTCGGCGAGGGTCTTCCACTCGTTCCACCGCATTAGAAACTCGGCAGATGACGCGTGGGCCCGACGCTGCGGGAGAGTCTCGATTAGGTGGGCGGCCGTACTGAGGGCAAGCTGGATCTGGGTGACTCGCTTGTCGCCATTCGCCACCAGATCAAGCTGGGCACTCTCGTCGATTCCGTCGTACGACGTGATCAAATCCAGCGGCTTCACCTGGCGGAGGATCTCGAGGATTAGCGTGGTGTGGCCCTGCAGTACCAGGTCCACCACGTAGGGCCAGAACCGCGGGTGGCTTGCAATCGGGTTGGTCTGGGCGATTTCCTGGCCCTCCGCCACGGACGGCCGCGGGAAGTTGCGGTTCAGCCACGAAAGGTACTCATCCACGAACGACCGGCCCTCAGTCGACGGCGTGTAGAGAATCTCCAGGAGGGACCAGGCGACAGCGCACTGGCTGAGTCGGTCGCACTCGTCCTCATCCGCCGTACTTGGCCGACTGACGTTGTCTTGGTTCAGGTCTTCCTCCCCTACCGTGGAGTGCGGGTCGCCCACGGCCAGCCGCTGGCTGAAACTGGTCACCTGGCGGTAGATGGAATCCTTATACATCTTGCTGAGGCGGCGGGAATTCTCCTGCGGCAACGTGGCGCCGCGCGGGTCCCGGCCCATGCGTTGCAGGCTGCCGACGTAGTCCAGGTACACGTCTTGGATCGCCCCAAAGGCTGCGTGGGACTCATTCAGAAAGGTCCGGCGGCTGGACGGGATACTGAAGAGCCGCGTGGCGAAGACATCCGAGGCCGGAGGCTGATCCCGGCCGACTGGCGTAGGATTCCGCCGGGGGTCGATCAGGCGGCGTGAGAGGCCGGACTGCGATAGACACTCGTTGGTGGCCACGGTGGCCATGGCGAATAGCGTGATGAAGAGGGGAACGGGTAGTGAAGGAATGTCACGAAAGACTGGTCGAAACAAAGGACAGGGCAGCAGAGTCAAATAAATGCCAAGTGAGGCGAGGGTTAATAGTAATCGCGATGCTTTGCAAAGGGAGTCATGCGGAAACTTATGTTAACTGACTTTAGTAGGTGAACTCCGCCTCTACCTCCCAGCCCACCTGCCCCCAGCACTGACCCGGGTCTTCTACCGCGCATTTCCCAGCGATTATCTATACCCTTTAACGCTCCCGCTGTTAACTCATATAGGCTCCATATATTTGGCAGCGTTGAAGATGCATACTAACGGTTTATGAATTACAGAAAAGTGCGCAGGATATGGCAAGCGCTGGTGAAAAAGGATAGAACAGTGTGACGTCAGTAACGAAGACTTGGGGTCAAAATAAAAACAACCACGCTTCCATGTGGGTATCCCTCGGAGCTGAACGCGAGCGACGGTGTTTAGAGCAGGTCGTAGTCGTCGAGCTGGTGGGTAGGTAGCAATGTAGTAGGGGGATGGTGACGCGTTGGGTGTTAGCAAAGTGTAACATGGTAAGCGAAGGGTCCGCGTCAGCATGGAATGTGCTAAGTAATTAGGGGGGGGGGGAGGGTCTGGGAGGCCCTGGCGCTACAGCGTCTGCAAGAGTTGTACTTACCTGGTCGTTGTACTTGAGCACGTGGCGCTTGACCTTGGACGAGTCAACCCAGGTGAGGAAATCCTCGTTGCCACGGGTGACCAAGAAGGCCGGGTCGGTTACAATCTCGGTACCGATACGGACATGGCCCTGAAGGATCAGCTTGGTCGCCCGCGGAATAGATTCGGACATCCGGTTGCGACACATGACCACGGCCAGCCGCCGCCGACAGAAATGCTCGACGGTTACCGTGGCGGCCTTGCTCATTTGGTTCCGGGTGTCGATGATTCCCATATCGTACAGCTTGTCCAGTAGCCGGTTCTCCTGCTCCAGCCGGTAGGTGTCCTTGGCATCCAGCTTGGCGAGCATCTTGGTGAGGCGGCGTGCCTCGTAGGCCAGCTGGCCATACTGCAGGTACTCCTCCCGGTTCTTAAGATTGTATCGGCCAATGACACGGATCTGCTCGATGTTCTTCTCGTTCTTGTACTCGAGAAAATCGACCTTCTTGAGGAGCTTCGACTCGTGGTACTTGAATTGGCGCACCATAGTGGTAGGGAGGGGGGCGGAGAAACTGGTGGTGGTATTAAAGGCTACGACGGAGCTGATTGATAGACCGAATGGGTGATAGGACGTGAGTGAGGGGGCTAGGGAGGAGTGGCTGTAGGAAATTGGCAACGCCGTAATGAGGTCCGGGTTGAAATGGTTGTCGGCCCGCTTGGGTGAATCAAGACAAATGCACCCAGTCCCACTGACAGCCGGTGAGAAAAAAAAAGGCAATTTCTTGAACCAGTTGGCCTAAATTGGGCCCTCACTGGCTCCTCCACTCATGGCCAATAAAAAATAACCAGCAGTGCCTGTAGCTATTGAATCGCTTGGTTATATGGGACCAAAAAAAAAGTACCATGCTCTACTGTTCATAGTGGGCAGGCGGAGTAGCCTGTAGTGCCTTGGATCTCACGCGGTGGCTGTTGGCGGGTGATTTCAAACTATACCTAAAGGTAAACAAAAAAAAAATGTAGCGACTTTGTGGGGCTTGGTGTACTTGCTGCGCTTTGTTGTCGGTTGAGTGGCTTCTTTATATTTGCAGACCATCGATTGACGAGTGCAACTACACAGGCAACCCCAGACAACGTGCTAGTCCGTGGAAACCCTCTCTATCCCTCCTCCCGTCCTCACTTCCATTACCAGGCCCTATTTGACAGGCGCCGATGCCCTCTGTACCATACTGTGTGGGCCCCTGACCCACTTGACCTCTGCAGCGCACACAGAAGCAATCAACCAACCTTTGCTTGTAACCAGCTACTACCAGGTCCCTGCTCCCACTGTCGTTATAGAAATAACCTCGCATGCCTGCTCCGACGTAGCCTGTCCTTGACCTTGCCCTCATTGCCGCGCAATTACTTTTGCCTTGTGCGGCCCCACATCTTGTCCAACTTCTCGAACCCTTATTCTGACCTTGCCGGGGTCCCAGACCAGACCATTGACAGCCATGGTAGAAACCAGACGTCGTGCGAGGCCTAAGCGTGAGGCTAGGTAAGAATGAAGGCAAGCCCAGTAGGCGGTTCGCCAGTTGGCATCCCAAAGAAAGCAAGGGACAACGACAGCCATCCATTTACCCATGAACCCGATCGCTCCGCTAACCTGTTAGGGCCTCACCTCGTCCACTTTCCCTCCCTCCATTGCCTACCTCCCTGGTATTTAGCAACGCACACTATGTGGGCTATGTGGAGGACGACGAGTCGGTGGAGGCCATTATGAAGAAGTTCGAGGAACTAGAACGTATCCAGCGCCAGGTAGCCGGTCGATCCAGCACGTCGCAGGCCGCAACCCCGCAGCCTACCGCCGAACCTGCCCTCAAGGAAGAAGTTACCATATCTCCCTCCGTGACCACCGATGTGGCTACGACAGGTGATGCTGATCTGTCTGACTCCCCAGACCAAGTGGCCTCCGCCGTCCTTCTGCCCCCTTCGGGCACGACCATCGTCATGGGCATGGGTCATCGCACCGAGAGCGATCCACCGCCGCTGACCCAGGAACAGCTTGAAGAAGTGTTTCGGCAGACCAGCAGTTTCACAGTCAAGACAGCCACTATCGACTACGAAGACTACGAGGAACTTGAATGGTGGAAGGCCGAGATGGAGGACGCCAATACCGCGGAGTTTGTCGAAGAGAATGATTACGTGGCCGTGGATGACGAGTTTTGGGACGAAGAGTTTGGGGAGGCGCCCGCTAAGAAGGCCCGTGGCAAGCGCGCGACGACGGCCGGAACGACAGCGACGCCGAAGGAGCCCCGTGCGCCTAGACACGATAAGGAGAGTATCATTCAGCGGTACCGCATCATGCAGGTTAAACTCCAGGATAAGCAGGGCAATTACTTCTTTATCCGTAAGAAGGTCAGGTAGGTCACGATGGCCAGGTTGAAGCGTGCCGGACTTGACACATCGCTCCTCCATCCCTTCTGGTCGTAGACAGGGTGTTAGATTTCGGTACGCTAACGGCGATGTCTGCCCTACCTCTGGCACTACCTTGAACATCACACGCACGTCACTCGCATAGCGCCGTGGATCCCAGTCTGCCGACCTACGTTCGTATTCCGCCGGTACCTATTCCTAGCTCCTGGGTGTTCCATATCACCAATCTCATTGAACAACAATTGGTTCCCGAATGCCACCGGTAAGTACCACCGTATCCGCCCTGACCTGACGGTGGCAATAACCCTTCCCTCCCCTCCCCGACTTAGCTACCGTCTTTACACCGCTGCCTTCGCTGTAACTGAATTGTAATACATTTTACCGTCCCGACTCGTCGCCTGGATGCGTTCTTCTCCCTCTCTCACTCACTCACTCACTCTCCCTCCCTCCCCGCTTACTCCACCCACAGCCGTGTGGATGATGATATTTTCGCCATGGACCTTCTCGGTCTTGGTAACCGCTTCCAGGCCATCTACATGGACCCACCGCTCCTCCTACCGGGCGAACCGGTCACGCCGGGCAAGATCACCATTGACCAGCTTAGCAGCCTTCCGGTCGGCGACATGACGCCCAACGGCTTTCTCTTCGTTTGGGTCGAGAAGGAACTCCTGCCCGACATGGTGTACCTGGCCGCCCGGTGGCGGTTTAAGTACGTGGAAAACTTTTGCTGGATCAAGAAGCGAGTCAATAACCAGATTGCTCGCCAAACGTCGACTTACTTCCGCAAGTCAAAACTGACGTTGCTAATCTTTCGCAAGGTACGTGTTTAGCTAGGATGGATAAGGAGTGGAGGTGGGCGAGGGCTCACTGAATCAGCTCGGAAGAACACACCTAGCGGAGGGCTGATAGCTATGGCGTATCCGAGCAAGGAAAGACCAATCTCGAGCTCCGACCCCCAAGTTAGCCGGCCAAGAGCACCTAGTCTTGGGGCATGAGTCGGGTGGGATGCATGGGCCTCCCCCGCTAGCTCTCATTCAACTCTAGTCTCTCACCTCTCATCTACAACCTCGACTTGACCATTCACTTGTCTCCCATACTTTTACCTCCCCGATTCCGCTGCGCACAACGACCTAACTGACCCCCCCTCCCGTATTCTTTAGGAGGGCGAGATTGACATCCGCCACCAGCGCAGCCCTGACTCTCTGTTTGACTTTATCAAACCCACTGAGCCTGGTAAGTGCACCTGTTAAATAGTTTGCCTACAGTGGGTTGCAACGGGAGGGCCAGTGGAACTGAAGCCCTCCCCACTCTTCCGCGGCCCCTAAAAAATATGTAGTCCCCTTGAAGCGCCCGACAACCCCGATGATGGAAGCTACGAACGTATAATGCCGTAGACTTCGGAGCGTCTGTCGTAACCTAGTAGGCGGACGCTTCATGGTACAGTAGGATGGTCCCGAAACGACTAACCTGAAATTGGCCTGCCATCCCTCTCTTTCTTACTACATAATTATGCCCGGCCTGCCCAGATTTCCCCACTGAGCGGAAACCCAAATTTCTGTACCAAGTGATTGAGACATTGCTACCAACGG
>JANBPT010000657.1:0-26923 GCA_027575765.1 Tieghemiomyces parasiticus
AAAAGGGAGGCATCGTAAACAGAAAGCGGCTTTCCAGCTTTTGCTAGCCAATGTAGAAGTGCTATGGTGGCCAGGGTGTTTATCACCTTTAATTGTGGTGAAATAATTGAGCAACGAAAGTCTCGCCGCTTGTTTTTCGACCATCTTATGCCACTAACTTCTCTATCCAACGTTATCATATTGTTATTCCGTTATCTTCTGCTGTATTTCTTAATTATACACGTACAAGGAATTTACGCTAGACAGGAAATCTTGACCTCTAGACTACATTCCTTCGGGTAAGACCTATAAAAAAAGCATTATTTTTTTTCGAGCCGGCTGGTTGACTTTCTTTCTAAGGGGAATGACTCCCAAAAGTGGCGCCGACAGACGAGTAAACATTTAAACAAATCCCGATTACGTTTAGAAAGTTACAAACCGATTAGTGCATCCGTTTTCCCTACCTTTGGATGGCAGTGTTACCCACGTACAGCTTCAAAGTTGGCATTCGTTTATCCTATAGTACACTTAAAAGCTTTAATCAAAAAAAAATAAACGTTTATACCTCCGAAAAATAATTAATACTTCCTTTGTATCCTCCTTCGGGCACCTCATCTATCCTTCCCCCTCCCGACTATTCTCATCTGCAACAATAACCGTTTCCCACCATGGCGCTCAACACTCAAGGTCCACTCTCCCGCTATGTAGAACTAGACACCCCCTTCAATCCGGAACACCACATGCCATTCCTAATCTTCCTGATATAAAAACTTTTCGCTGGGGGTAATAGCAAGATTAATGTTGTCGCACCGAATGTGTTTTACTGTCGCTGAACCAGGACTTTGCACAACTATCTATGTAATTCAGCTATTTGGCAGATGCGTTGGTATATCGTTGCGAAAGAATTCACAATAACCTATGTTTTATTATTTTAAGCCTAATCGCAACGGTTATCCACGGAGATTGTTCACCAAGTCGTGTCTAGTCAACATTTGATATCGGGTTTTAAAGGCCTTGGGCTAGAATCTGAAATTCTATGCCTTTCAGGCCGGCTCTGAGTACGTATTATATTTCAAAGGCTGCCACTTCTAGCTATCGATGTTAGCGAATGCCTATTAAAGTGCCACCCAGTCGTGTCGCCGATAACAATGGTGGTTGATAGGTAGTCGTTGGCTTTTAATGAAAGCCTTTACCATTGGGGTGACGCGATGTACATGATGGTGGTGCTTTTCGTTGGGGGGTTTTTTTTGAGCACCCGTGAAATGGGGGGAGCGGCGTGTCATTAAGGACGTACATAGAATGGTAAGCGATGTCAGGCTAATTTTGACGGACCTGGACTCCACTGTTTACAGGCCAGTTGGTGACATAACAACTTTTTCTGATGGGAGGCCAAACCATGTGTTGTCTTTGGGGGGTGGGAGGGAAGAGTCTTATCCCGCACAAAGGCGGCCTACCCATTTACCAGCTGTAGTGCAGCAAAGCGAAGCATAATGTAATGTGATAACCACCTCAGCACACATGTCCTTGCCGTTACGGTTATGATACGACCAATACCGAATGAGGGGGGCCTGCACACTGCACTTGAAAATGTGCAGCGGGTGGAGGCTTGGATTCAAGGCGTTTGGATATAATAAAGAGGCATGCATGCAGGTTATGTCGCGAGACACCATTCAGTTCCTAAATAGGACGTTCCCGATGAAACTCCGAGTGTGACAATAAAAAGTTTCATCTATACGGCCAAGGTCTACGATCTCCAGCTTCATTAGTCCCACCTTCTTTTTTTTTCTTAGTCCATAAACGGCGATGGATAGTGCTGCAAGGATTTGCCTTTCCGCTCCGACACTTGTGTTCACACTAGAGATATCCCGATTTGGTTGCCAAGATACCGTAGGTAATTTTTAGGCCAGGCCCGGCCTCCCCTTCCGCTTGGCCTAACTGCTAGAGGACCTGGTTTGCTTCACCCCGTGCCTTTAAGTAGTGCGACGGTGGATTATAATCCGCTTAGTTCCAGGCTGCGATTTCCTCCCGTTCCCTCTTTACGCTCGTCGGAGGTGGACGCATGGGGTAATTGTATTCCCTTACAGTAGGAGGGCACGTAAACCGGTGACGGCGAAACGGAAGTTACTCGTATGGCCACTGCGACGGGTAGGTTTGCCTTAATTATGCCCCACTGCCCCTCCGCACTACAGTTATGCCATTATTTCGACCAATCATGACCGGTGACTAAGCCTACTACTATAAACGTCAGTTGATTCTTACCCTAATTCACTCCTAACAACCTGGCATCCCGCTCACACCGCCCGCGCCTACCCAAGTCAACCTTGCAACATTGGCTTTTCGATGCGGGTTACCACGCCACCGGCGCCACTCTACATCGACAGTACTTCATTGTAGATATTATTGCGGCCCGCCGAGACAATCAATCCATTCGTCCAGAAACCGGATTCTTCTAGGTCGAATGGACATCCATTGCGTCCCGAAACAACCTGTTCGGATCTATGGAGGAAACAACATCAGGGCTTGGAACCAGGCTAGCATAACGCGGGCGATAGAAGCGGCGCCACCCTTCCACTATTGTGATCATTCACATTCGGCAGGACAAGGTGAATTTGAAATTCCCTGGACTGTGTTTAGAAATAGCGGAGCTGCAAGCATAAGGCCGCTTTTGGGGAACCTGTGCTCATCAGGGAATATACCATACTAGAAGGGCAGGCTGATGGTGATTGCAGTACCATGCCTGCCGCAGGACTTGGTTCTATCGCTGTACCCGCTAGCGGTGGCGGAATCTTGCCCGAGTGGCTTGGTGGCCTCTTCCTAGCTACTATCAAGGACCCTGTATGGTTTTGATCGCATTACGCCATGACCTCCGCTTTTGACGACCGTCAGCCCCTCCCCTACTTCACTTTCCATGAATCGTCTTATCTTCTTGGTTCGCCTGCCTTGGCATCTGGCCACGATACTGAGAGGCCACGCCTTAGCATCGACCTGTCGTTTACGTGACCTGGCTGTCGCTAGTTCCAACCATCGTACTGCCGTTCCCCCGTCTATATAGAAACAGCCACCCATCACCCTCCGACATTTGGCAGCTTACCTTACTCCCCGCTTCTAATTCGCGGGACCGACGTTTCGTCTTGCCCACTGTGTCCGACTTTCCCCATCCGCGCGCCGTCGTCTGCTTCACCGCTGATGCCGAGTACGACTTTGCAATTGCTCCTGTAGTTTCGTACACGCACGCAGCTAGCGCATTCCTTTCGCACCAGGCACTCCGCAATACAATTACGAATCAGTGTTCCACCCTTGCAAGTAGGATTCCTACAGTCCGTGGCCCCCCTGTTCCAACATCCGTTCGGCCTCACCGAAGCAGTAAGCTCACTTTACCATAATAGGAATTGGTCACCGAAAAGGCGCACTGTCTGTGCCACCTCCCCCCCCCCCCCGCCCATGCGATTTGCCTCCCCGACACCAGGGGATATTTCGCTGTAACCCCCCTATCCCGCCTTTCACCCCCCCCCCGGGCGTCCATACTCCGCCCTTCGTTTCCCCTACTCGAAACTGACAAGGTGCTCCCGCCCCACAGCTTGTCCGCTCGGCGCTGCGATCCTCTGGGAGCGTGAATTTGACTCTCCTGGGCCGCATTAGGCGAGGTGTGGACAGAAACAGACCCAGTTCCGTTTTAAGACGCCCGTAAGCTGCCTTGTTGATTCCCGCGCCCTCCTCTGTACCCCCGCCTTTCCCGCTCCTCAGCACCGCTACCATCGCTGGCGTCGCTATCGTCCTTGTCGACGCCGCCGCATCCCGGCAAAGCTATATAGACTCGGCGACCTGTCCTGCACCTGGCCACGGGCCTGCTCTACCACGCAACGGCCAATTCCCATCTTGAAACCCTCATCCTGGAATTAATAATTTTCTTTGGTGCAACAGACCTGCTGTTCCATCTGACCCCATTAGGTAAGATATCGCAAACGCCGCCCGGCCAATTACCTTTCCCGGCCCCAACATGCCGCCATCCTTTCATTCTCCCACCTGCATGTCCGCCAGGCACTCTGCTTTTAGGGCTTTGGCTGTCGAGAGGTGCCAATCGCTAGTACTAGTCATCGTTTGACACCTGGACCCTCGGTTGCTTGCTCGCTCTCGCTGGTGGCCGCCGCCGGGCCGTTGTTTTTTGCCTGCGCCCCGTCTAGTCCTCCGTCACAGGCAGCCATATCCACCCCCTGCCCGTGCGCTGGCGTTGCCTTGTGCTTGCTGGCGGGCTGTCCAGTGCACCTCCTCCTCCCTAGGCTGCAGCTGGCGGGTCTGTGGCACCTGCATGATTGTTTGCGCCCCACCCATTTCGGAGTTACGCAGGCTTGCCCTCTCGTTCCTGCGGGGAAAGGGAGGCGTGAATCCCACCCGCAGGAGCCCGCCCTGGTTAATTTAATATGGCCTAATCCCTCGCTGGCTACTGTTTTTTTCTCCCATGCCTCCCTACTCCTTTTTCCTTCGATACGTTTTTGGCGAACGGGCCATACCATCCTCACGCTCTTCCGGCCGCCTTCCCTTCTGTCCGTAACATTCCGCGCGATCCCGCTCGGGGGGCGGCCAGCGGAGTACACCCACTACGTGCCCTGTTTGCAGCAGCCCCATTGCGGCAACCCATTAGCCCGCCAACGCCCGCCCGCTGCGCAGGAAAGCAGCGCAGCCCCGGGTAAGCAGCGTTGCGACCTTCAGGAGGTCTGCGCCTTCCAGGTAAGTAATATGCTGCTGACCGCTGGAGTCCTCCATTGGGCCTGGTGGCGTTTTGCTTCCAGGGGTTCCGAGGCAGGCCGCCCCTTTCTGTGCCGTTGGTCTGTGTTGGGTTTATCGCTGCACGGCGTATAATTGCGGGCCTTGTAGGCCGCCGGATCTGGCATAGCCCCCGGCGGAGGACGATGGGCGGGGCCAAAAGGGTGCCGATGCACGACGCGTCGGAATTGGACGCTTGTGGTCGAGACCCGCTCTAGAATCATTTTTACCCTCCTCCCCCCTGCCATGTATGCTACTTATTACCTTTCTTCCTCTTGGTGTATGCGTGTTGGTTTTTTTTTGCCAGCGCCTCTGGGCGCAAGGGCCGTGCTGCGAGGGGCCATTTTGCCCTGGCCACATCCCTGCCTACTGCTGCTTCATATTTTGCCGTGTCCTTGGGCACAGGCAAGCCTGAAGCTATACACTCCCCGCCTTTTCTGCTATCTACCGTGTCTTAGACTATCCCTCTCCCTTGGCAGGGCCTGTACGCTACCCTTCTGTTTCTCTCTCCCTCCCTCCCTCCCTCTCTTCCTCTTTCTCTCTCTCTTTCCTTTAGTTCCGGGACTAAAACGTTGCCGTGTGCCACCCCCTCACGGATCGCCCCAGGTTCACCAACCTGTTCAGCATTTCAACCCACAAGTTGACCGCGGACGATCCGTCGTGGCCCCCAGCTCGCACTCACTCACTACTCAACACTTTCGCCTCATCGCGCCCTTCTTATCTCCGGTTCCCTCCCGCGCCCTCGTACGGCCGATAACACCACACGCATGAGCTCAGCGATCCCGCCGCCCTCATCGGAATGACCCGTGATGAGCAGCTACGACGCTCCCCACGAAAAGGACGATTCGTCCACAGTTGTCACCAGTGCCGACCGCCCACCGCCAGCCTCCTGCTATGAGGGCCCAGCGTCCCGCCCCGCTCGCCTGGGAATGGAGGTCGACGATCCCCCACCGCAACGGCACACCGACTACCCCCCGCCGTCCGCTTGGCTGCCGCCGCCCGCCGGCCCACTGCATAATGTAAGTCTTCCGTCGGGCTCACTCCTCCGGAACCGGGCCGACCGGCCGTTTCCTGTATTATACTTGGCTGCCAGCCCACTGTGTACCGACCCTTACCATCGTTCGGCTGCGGGTGCCCCTTACCCGGTCTACAAGGGGCAGTTAGTTTCTGCGGAGTTTGAATTCCCTCTAGGGCCAGTGCCCGACGACGAACGGCAGGCGCCGGTCTTCCACACACCTCAGTATCAGCACCTTCATTGGCGTCTGGTCATTCCACCCCAGGGCTTTTGCGTGCCCGAGGAGTGTCGGCCACTTTTCTTTTCGGAATCGTTGGGGGTGGTCCGGATTCGGCTCTCGTTCAGCTGATACCATGGGCTGATTTTAGGCCTCTGTGCCGCGTAGATCGGGTCGTTAACCGTGGCAGAAGCAGGGCGGGAGTAAGTGACTACCGCCGCCGTCGTGTCGGGCGCCCTTAACCCTGCCGTGTTTTGTCCATAAGCACCTCCTCTGCCATTTTTAGGGTCCCAGCTTATTCTTTTGGCTGACGGTCATCCCTGCATCCGTAAGTCCACTCCTTCGGATCACCCCTCGCCTATCCTTTATCTCTGCCTTGTCTCCCTATCCCTTCCGCTGGACCCCTCTCCTTAATATGTCGGATTTGGTAACTTCCCTCCTGTGCAATGTCGGATGGGGCTTCCTCGGCCGACGGCTTCCTCTATTTGCAACCACCGGCAACGGTCTTGACGACAGGAAGGGGGATCGGAGGCCGATTGCAGTCTCACCGGCCGCACCGCTAGCGGCATGATCTACAGTTCATGACGCCCTTGTATGCGCAACCGACGCACTGGGTCCACTTCTCTTTGATCCTCTCCTTTGGCTACATTACCACTTCATTTTAATCATTGTTCACCTGAAAAGAGCGGGGATTGGTGCAGTAACCTTCCTGCTTATTGGCCCACACCACTGTTGACACTGTGTGATCGCCCGGTGCCATTTGCAACGTGGTGGTCCGTGAGGCAATGCCCAGACGGCCAATGGGAACGGCCCTCAATAGGTTCATCTTCCCCCGCCATTTGGACCCACTCCACCCCAGAGCCAGATCCTCTCCTGGTTCTGTTCGTGCCCTTCACAGCCTCTTGATTTGCACCCTCCCTCTACCACCCCCACTCTATTGAACTTTGGCTTGGTGAAGCAGCTACCTCTCATTCCCCGCGTCAGCAATCGCCCACTCCCCTCCCCCCAGCGTCGTCTACTGTCCTGCAGTATCGCCCCCAATCGGCTATTGGTGTCGGCCTCTCGCCTCAGCCCACTTTCTCATACTCCCTGATGCAAGGCGCTGGCCCGGTGTGACTTCCTCTCGCTATCTCTCTCCTACGTCACTTCTCTCTCCCAAGCAAGCTAGGCTATATCTGTTGACCCTTTTAATTTTCATTTCTCATTTTGGTTCCTCTCATTCTTCGCCGGCTTGCCACTTCTTAAGCTCCGTGTTCAGGTGTATGATCGATCTAGTACTGCATCTTCTCCCTGGATCCCAGTACATCATTCTGACGCGCACACACTCTTCACCATGGGCTCCCCATCCCAGGTATCCGATGTTTCCTTGGTTCTACAGCGCCATACCCTCAGGTATATTAACGCCTATCGTTCACTATCTCATTGCATCTCTGATCCATCTCATCCCCCCCACCAACCACAGCGCCCTGGCCCGCCCACTTCCCAACCCGCCCCACTGGCCTACCATGGTCGGTCTTTGTCTACCACCTCTGCTATGACTCGACCGCTCCCCGGCCTTAACCATCCCTCCCCGGGTGCTGTGCGTCTGCCTCCGCTGCCGTCCGTCGCACCCTACCCGTCCCCTGCTCTTCACGTGGCCGACCCCTCCTCCCGCATTCTACCGCCCATTCACCCCACGCCCTACGCGTCCGCTAGGTACGACTCCCGCGTTCACCCACCCCTGCGCCCGCCGTACCCAGCACCCCTACCTTCGCACAGCCACCACGAACACTACTCCTACCCGTCGACTCCGCACCACTCGCACCACTACCCCCAGCCGCACCATGGACACTCAGGCCCCTACTCATATCCGACGGGGACACCGGGCCACCACCATGCCAACACCGAATTGGCCCCGCTACGCCAGCTGGGGCGCCCCGCAGATGCTTATTCCACGGGACTGCGGGCCCACGATATCCCCTCGCCGACGCCGCACTCCCCTCACTCGCCGTACCCGCCAGGTTCTGTGCCTTCGCAACCGGTGCTCCTCCACTCACCCTATGCTATCAACTTCGCCCCACCCTCGTCCATTCCTGGCCTGCATCCTGCGACACAAGCCACCCACGGTTCCTCAATATCCGCGTTTACAGCGACGCACGGCCCCCCTGGGCTGTCCTCCATCCCACATCACGGGGACAACTCCTCTTCCTCCTCAGGAGCTGCCATGGTCGCAGCGCGGGCGAATCGGGGTGCGATCCGTTCTACATCGCGTTCTGCCGCTCACGCGATGGAACGCGGTCCCTCACGTGGCCGTGGTACCCGGAGCCGGCGTCGTCAGCGCCCGGAGAACCTACAGGCCTCCATCCGTCGGCTAGAACGGGTGGTTCAGGCCCTTCAGATCCGCTACATCATATTATGCGGTTACACCGACAACCCACTCATTCCACCCGACCTCTTCCTGGTGCCTGCCAGTTCCCGTCCGGCCGATTCGGCTCATACCGGTGGTGGCCATCGTGACCATAACCCAGGTAATGACCCGCTGCACCCGGATACGCTCCCGCGTCCCACGGCGACGTCGGCCTCCCCTTGCCATCCAGCCGCTTCCTCGTCTGCCTCACTCCCCCCCAGCGGTCGTACCACCTCTCATCACTACCACCACCACCATCCGCTGGTATCGTCGTCCACAGCTGCTGGTAGTGGACCACACGCTCCTGTCCGACCGGTCTCCACCGCGGCGACGACAGCCGCCCTGGCCCAGGTAACGCTCTACTCGCCAGGTACTTACCACCACAGCCCCGAGACGGTTCGGTCGTTCCTAGAACTCCAGCAGGAGAGACACCGGCTGGCGTGGTACTACCTCCGTACACGCTGCGAGGCCGACTGCGCCGAGTTTCTCCTCCGCCGTAACAGTGTGTGATAGAGTCAGTCCAAGGTCACGGTGACCACTCGTCGGTCCCGTGTAGTGGGCTTTCCGCGTAGAGGTTGGCGCGTGGTGGGTGGATGGATTGGGTGGTTTCATTGGCTCCGTTTCTTGTCTCGCTGGTGCCCCCTTCCCATGTCCAACGAGCGGCCAAGCAAATTGCCGTCACCGGCCCCTCCTTTAATCCATTCCTTCACACGTGGAGCTGGCCCTCGTGGCTGCCCCTGGTTTTATTCATGATCACGACGAAGGGGTCGGGTGAGTAGGATGCCACCTGGTAGTTGAGGTACGCCTGCCCCCCCCCACACACACACACCCTTCTTCCTTTTCCTTCTACATCCGTGATTCTCTCCATATTCGATGGGTTGGCGGGCAGCTGTCGCCTGGTAGTTGAGACATGCTTGCTCCGTTTTCCCTGGTGTACGTTAAGTGTGCGATAGATACGCTATGTTGGCCAAGTGTTGGCCCTGTTGTTTATCCGGCCAATGACTATATTTTTTTAAAATAAAACTCCGATCCATCCTCCGAAATCGATACGGATTCTCTCAATGATTATTCTAAAGGTTGAGGATACCTATAATCAGGCCGTTTTTCATTGAAACCCTTGGCATGCCGCCTTTTTTTTATACTAAGCCAAAGATGGCGGGGCTGAGCATTAGCGTAGAAGCCGTAGTCCCTGGCCATCGGCCCGTCGGCTTACCAAGTTGTATAAAGTGCGGATGCCAAGGTCGTTACCTAATTGTTGGGCTATTTATTGGACTCTCATTGGTCGAATGTTCATCGCTACTTTATAACGTTGTAGGCTTGGGTCTGGTAGGATCAAGTTTATTCGAGGGAGGGGGGGGGCGAGCGAGCGAGCTATATTGGCCATGACGTGAGGCTGCCGATGTCTATTGATGGTAGTTAAGTTGGTCGAAGGAGGGGGGGGGGGTTAGATTCACACACCTATTTGGTCTGCGCCTAGACCGACGGTAAGCGGGCGGTGGCCATACACTACTAATGGCGTGATATCCTTGGTTGTAGGTGGACGTATAAACGGTGAGGGTAGTATTACAAGGGCTGGCGGAACCAGCTAGGCATATATGAATATATAAATATATATCGTGGGTAACCAATATTCAAGTGGGATGAATTTTAGGTGGCTATACATTACATGGATGGCAAGGATACCGGAGCGGTACAGTAGTGGGGTCCGCGTCCGCCACGAGCGATCGAATAGGATATCCATTGGTTTTATTAACATGGGACGCTACAGCTTTCACCTTCCCTTGTATGACTTGAAAGCTAAGCTATCAAGCGAAAGTGTTGAATAAAAAATCGTAAAGGTGCAAATAAGTCCTCAAGGATTACTCACACACCCTGACTTGTACATAATAACGGCCACTGATTATGGCTGAAAAATATTTATCGGTGATTAATCAAAACCTTCTCAACTCATCGGTAACCTGATTGTTATTATTTTGGCTGCCTGACGTAACTTATTGTTGTACATCTGCCTAGGCTTAAATCTACTGATCGAGCTTGCATACCGTCAGTGAAACTAGTAGTCACGGTCCGGCCAATATCGTCTGGCTTTGGACTTTGTGTCACAGTAGATAAATGGACCATCTCGTCCCCTCGATATCCACCCCCTTTTCAAGCCCTGGTAGTAGTTTGTATTCTCTAAATCGTACAGTGGTGCTTTCTCGCCCCCCGCCTCTTAACGCACTGCACTATCCTATCTTCCCCTCCCCTCCCCCCTACGATCCCGACATACAGAATCCTCAAGCGCCATGTGTCAACCCGTTTACAACAGGTTTCTGTGTGGTAACGTGGTATATCTGGGACAGTACCTCTCGTGCCGTCGAACTAGAAAGTCAGGAAAACTGGTCAAGGAGCGCTGCAGTATAGAAGACCCCCCGTACTTTACCAAAGAGGACATCAAGTGTGGCCTTCTCAGTTGCGATTTTTGCGCAGTGTAAGATCGAAAGCAGTATCCTATGCCTTCCCATCCTCTGAGTACTAAATACTTACCCCGGAATATATATATATATATCTAGCCATAAAGTGCCTTCACACGTCGTCTTTCTTCTCTCCAGATGGTCGAAAGAAGAGTGATATTCAACAAATCAACATAAAATGCGCAGACCTGTGAAGCCATCAGTCGGTGGCCACTTACAGGCCAATCAAGACAGAGACTAAACATACACCATTTTTGCTGAGATGACGATGGATAGTGTTAGTAATCGCACCGTTACTGTTGCGGCAGATCAACAAAATGCAGGTAATGGAGATAATACGGGCCTGCGCCATACTCCCGGTAAAGTGAAGACAGCGATCGGCCGAAGATGGCAACGCTGAGTATCTCCTCCACCATTGCGCCGGCGGGTTTACAGCCGACCCAGGAAGGGACTCAGTGCGGGACTCTCCCCCAAGGGTAAATATTCCACCGCCAGACCTGCATCGCGTACACCAGGCCCACCATCTATCGCCTAGGAAAGTCCGTGACCAAGCCCCTCTGGCATTCACCACGTCAAATAGTTACTCCAACGTCATGACCCGGCCGTTTAAAAATAATGTGCGGTCCGTCGGATGGTTTATTCCTTCTATGTCCCATTCATGTCTAGCTCTCTATTTGGCTTGACATTGGCTTGCTCACCCGCAACCCTACTCGATTGGTGCCTCTGGTTCCGGCTTTTTAAGCGACTCTCTTGTTCTTCTCACTCCGTCACGATAACACCTTTGGCTGCCGTGTATCACCACCAGTTTCTTTACGCAGAGTGCTGGGAGCGAGAAAGCCCTGCCACAGAATTTCACGGTGACACCTCCTTGGCCCCTAAAGTGGTACTTAAGCTGGAGCCCTTACTACTCGAGGAGCATTCGGTTAGAAACTTGATACCCTTCTAAACATTTTTCTCGGGCCCCATCCTTGCTCCTCCCGTCCTCACTACCGACCTCCCTAAAGCACTTAGTCCCAACTGACATGCGTTCTTCGGGCGCCTTGGACGAATCCATCCGTCATTCTTATCAGCCGACTCCCGCTTACCACTCTAGGCTTCTTTACTGCCTACCGATTGCAATCCAACCTACTGGCAACCCAACCATTAGAGAAGATCAACTGTTGTGCTTCAAATACAATTGTCAGCCCTGGTGGTATGCACATTCTCCACTTAAAAATATTCGTACGCCAGCGTCCATACGGAATGCAATGGAGCGACGTACTATTCAAGCAGGATATCGATTCCACCACGCATAAGACGTTGGGTGATATCAGACGCACGTCATGGGAAGCTGCCCAGTTCTAAGGTAAACCCGCGGTTGACACTCTCAGCACTTGAGGCGAAATGGTACAGAGCGCTAAGGAGTAAGGGTAGGCGTACGAATATGAGGAGAGGGGTTTGACTTTGAGCGACGAAGGGCCTGTGATGGCAATAATGACCAAGGAGGGTCGATAGCAGTTTGGGAGTATTGAGACGCCATATTACAAGGCGCGCTTAGTCCTAAACCAAGTGTCACTGATTGTCAAGAAATGCCCCACAAGGCTGCCTCCGATTATGAAATACTAGTATTGACGCAGAGGGCCGTCTAACCATGATCATAGCGCCGATTCATTGGTACATGACGGACAGCGGCTTGGTCAAGTCGATTGGTTCGCCAGGTAGACTCGGTGGCACCGTGGACTTCACAATGTCAGCTCACGCTATAAACTACTTGATCGACAGTTCTCAAAGCGTTGTACGCTCAATAGCTTTGCATGAGAGGAATACTAGATTGCATCATGGGAATTCGCTTCTAGCCACCTGCTATGCCTCTCCATTGCCCACCCTTGTCCTACCTAGATGTTGACCCCCGCGGGTGCTTACACAAGGTCACCTGGACCAAATTTGTCAGGCGGCATTTCTCAAGCACTAACTCTCGGTACTGGCCGGCCTAACGTCGAATGCATACACGCGGCCGTATGATCGTATGCCAGGTATCTGGTTGTAAACTCACCGTACTTGGGGGCCCCTATCCGTTATCCCTCGCTTTAGGTACCCTCAGTCGGGACACCCCATTTAGCGCACCTAGATAACGCATACATAGCCAAAGTACGCTCTGTAGCACGTGGGATTAGGATTGTGGACTATCCAAGCTATTGGGACCACTTCCTAGAGTCTGCATTTTTTTTATCTACCACGCTTCTCGCTTCGCCGACTTCTACTAATGACATTACATTTTCCAGCCGTTTTCAGCACCGTTTCACATTTCGACTTACCCGACCATGTACCCGGGCGATCCCAATTCATTGGTCCCGACGGACTACCTCGACATTTTCTACGTCAACCGGGTTATGGGCCCCATAATCATGGTATTTGAGGCCCGCACTGCCCATGAGGGCTACCGCCACCAATTCCGGCAGAATGTCATCAGGAAGCTGTGGGCCTTGGCCTACTACCATGCGGCGACGCTGCTCCACCACCAAATGGCACCTGGTGCGCTCATTGATGCCACCGAACTGGTCGACGCCATCGGCCAAGTGGAACCGGATATCCCACTGCTCATGCGTAGGACCTTTGCCACATCGTACTTCAGTAACAGCAGGTTCTACCGCGCCATCCAGCTACCTTCGCTCCGACTCCGCCGCTGGGTTCTGATGGGCCTAGATGTCGACCCGGACATCCCCCATTCTTACCCAAACGCCGACGTTGCCGTCTGGCACGGAGGGGATGGAACCACGCAGGTCAATATCCTCTGCCATCAGGCCCTGGTCGTCCTTAACCAGGAAATCGCCAAGCTTCAACGGCGGCTAGATTACGAAGGCCACCCCGTGGTGCGGAGTATTAGGGTAGGCAAATCCGTGCTTGGCGTTGCCGTGGAAGACCATGTCAATTGGGGGGTGAGCAGCAACGCACGAAGCGGTGGCAATGAAAGACCGTCCCGGTCGCCCGCGCTGACCTATACCGAGGAGCTGGAGCTGGAGTTGGAATTGGCGGCCCTCCGTAGGCGGAGGGATTCCGTGTACTACGTGCTCGGTAAAGATCGGTACTCGTGGCGCACTCGCCTGCCACTCCCATTGACGGGGGAGCCCCTGGACGAATTCTTTGAGTTTATCGGGGCTGACTACATTGAGGAGGGTGTCGACGCATCGTACCTAGCTAGATCGTGGATCCAGGCCAATTCGGCTTACCAACTCCATTACAGGAGCCTCATCTTCAAGGTCCTGGCAGACGGCCCTCCGTTCGCACCTATAGCGCAATTTACCGCCAAACAGTAACTTCAGGTAGTTTTCCATTCTGCGTTTACCATTCTAAACTTACCGACAGCCAAAATCATCCCCCACTTTAGCATAACTGCTTGCACTGTGCCTATAGTAAGAGAGTGGTATATATTTACATCTATATTATGAGCATAGTGTTATGATAAGTGAGGGGTTTCTTGCTATTTACTAAATAACCGCAATAGAACTTGAGCGCCTCGTAATAGTGTGGGTTTACAATGGGCACTTTGCGAATGCATCGGTCTATGTGTTTCTAGTCTGCTCGCTATTGGTCAGTTTCTGACTACTGCGGTGTCCATACCCTACTGCCAACATCTTCCACCTCACTGTTGGGTTTCAGGTCACACGAATACCACCCGCCATCCCTGTCCTATCTGGAGTGTCTACCGTACCTTTCAGATTATCCACGACTCGCTGATCGCAGGCGGATACACCGCTAGAATCCTATTTTCGTCAAACTTAATCACTTTTTCTTTTTTAGCCACGGTACATCATGTAATATACCAGAGATACTAACGTGATCTTCTGACCTCAAGTCGTAATCTCACTCCAAATTCGGCAGCTGGGCCCGGGCCGGGTGCATCCCTGTCCCGATCGCCATACAAGGGCCAGAGGAATACGCAAACCTCGAAGATCACCAGCTTCCCCGGCGTATCTCAGCTATCTATTAGCCCTCATGTATTGTTTGGTATTTCCAGCCCTATCTGTTATAGTCATTCGCACGCACGCTCTAAGCTATCTCATACTCCACCATTCGCATTCGCATCGCAAAATATAGGTGAGGAGGGGGGTTGGCATTGATTGCCGAACTTCCCATTGCTACCACGTTCGCTTCTTAGGTATCCGCCCCCCTCCTGGCCTACACCCTGGGGTCCGTCTCCTATACCCTTCACCACCTGTGGCAAGCAGTATAATTTGTTAAAAGGCCTGGGGCTTTAGTATGCCGGTTGCGCCCGTTTTCGGTGAACGGAGGTAGCAGCTAATATTAGCTTCGTATGGTGTGTTTAACGAATATTTTTAGTTTGAAATGCGAGGTGAGTTGGGACTATGACAGAGCCCACAGTCAGGGTATATACAGCTGGAATCTCTTCGGATGATTTCGGGAGACAGAAGGGTGCACAGTGCCGGACAGCATCGAGAATCGAATACCCCATGTTCACAAACGTTCCAAATACCAGGGATGTAAATGCCGCCGCATGAGTAGATATAGATAATGAAGGTGCACATTGTGTTATTTTACGCGGTAAAGGTTGGTGAACGGGTCAACACTATGGATAGCGAAGGGGACAGGTTTAACACAGAAAGGTGTGCTATTTCGATGACGGAGACTGGTGATGGCGGCGTGGCATTTATACGCCTATTATATATGTCAGCCGGAGTGGACACCTTATATCTGGTGTCCGGTCTATAAATCACAGGATGTATGGAGTGGTGCACATATTCTACAAGCAAGCACCTTCCCGTCACAATGAGGCCTGGTGACTTAATTTGTTAACAAGAGTGATGTCAGGTGGAGGCGGACCATGCAAACCTGGCGAGTGACCTGACGTGACAATATGTTTACGTTGCACAATAATGAGGTATAACCATGGCAACGGTGTCAAGCAAGGCCACCATGGTGGCATAAGAAGGCAATGGTTGCGAGAGACTACAAAGTAACGTGGCGCAGCATAAGCGTTATGGACAAGAAGCAATTTTGTTTGCTGGTGTGATGCTCATAAGTTATACCCGATATTATAGAGCCTACAGGCACCAGTAATTGTCACTCACGCCTTTCCATCCTGAACCATCAACGTTATTATCCCTCTTCTGTTAAATACCGCCCGTCCTACTATAATGGACACTGATCCGCCAATCCTCCGATTGACATTATTTCGACCCTACCGCTTGCTCCCGGAAAATCTAGTCAATTAACCCAACAACCCCTTGCCCCCTTCAAGTCCTTCTCCGTTCACTGTCCACTCCTCGGATCTGCTTGGAATCCGTAGCATCCCGCTACACATTCATACCTCCCTTCTCTTTGCATTTCTCATACCCTATTATTTCCATATATAGTGCCTTCCAGAAAGACGACCTCACAAGTGTATTAAACATTGCAAAACCTCTGTCCCCGCGACAGCCTACTTTATACAGCAACCTCAATCTAATCTATAGCCGTGAAATCTAATTAGCAGTCCAGTCTGTAGCCAATGCCAATGCTGCCATATTAGGGAAAGGCTGTCGTAGCCTAAAACCCTCCCCCCCTGATCCATATCCCAAGCGAGGCCAACCGGGTGCCGCCTCCTATCCTTTAAGGGCCTTACCTATCCCTATCCCTGATCCGGCAGCTACCTAGTCGTCTCTCCATTTCCTGTCAGTACCCGACTCCACCGCAGCCTGTCGTCCTAGCTTTCCTAACCTAGACTAAATAGTTACTACAAAATGATGCCGATCATTGTTCCAGTATAAAAGACCCAACAGTCGCCATTCGATAAAACGGCAATTGTCACCCAATCCACAGTCTGTGCCCCTAGTCTGAGCTTAACTACTTGTTTATTCCTATTAAGTATGTTTATGTCTACCACAGTGGGGTATACCAGGGGTTTCCCATGAGGCAAAAATTAGCTCCTAACGGCCTACGAATTCAACCTCATGGTCTATGTGTAACGTAGTATACATGGCACGGGGCTGTATCACAAAAAAAAAGTACGAACCTCCTTTGGGTAATGATAATTATAATTTAATTAACGAACCGAAATACCAACTGGGTCGCCACTATATGGTAAGATACGGTGAATATAGGTACCGCCAGATTCATCGCACTGTAAAATGAGTAAATAGAAGGGAAAAAGAAAAACTAGACAAAGAGGAAGGTGCTCAACACACAACCTGAATAATCCAACTGTCGAGATCCAGGCAAGCCGTTAGGCCTTCTTGACCTTATTGGGGGTCCGGAAATAGGTGTTGATGGCGAATTGGACAAACAAGTAGATGAGAGGGAAGAGGTAGACGGTATTAAGGTAGACAGCGAACCGCTGGCCCTCATTGACCAGACAGGATGGGACGAACAGGTAGGCGTTGGCAAGGATGAGGCCCACGAAGAACTGGGTGATCTGCATGGTGGTGATGTACTTTTTACCCGGTGGATGGACACCAACCGACGTGCACATGTAGTAAAAGTACATGACGGTGTGTACGAGCGAGTTGAAAACCACAAACATCCAGATGGGGATCGAACGAAACTGGATACCCGACCACATGCACAGGATTGCACCCGAGTGGTGGTAGGTCTGAAGGGTTGACGAGCGACGGCCTGGGTGGAAGGGGTCGGAGGGGGGGATAGAGAAGAGGGACAGCAAGGGTCCAGGGAGGGATAGGGAATAGGTTAGTTGAATCTGATGTGAAGTTCTTTGAATTTTGGACCCCTGAGATCTCAGTCATTACCACACTATGATTGGCTGCGTGCTATATGATTACAGTCAATTCGATGAAATTGCGGTGGTGCAGATCCCTTGTACAAAATTCTAACAAGGCGGGACTGCTAAGTTCTCCTCCATAACAACACGATTTAGACTAAAGAGGCTCATGCTCTTCCGCTCGTACTACAGACGTGCTATCGATACGAGCCAAGAATTCGGCCATTTCTCATTGCGCTCGCTAAGTTTGGTAGAGTATCCATAGCCCCTCTCCTTTCAACGGTATCGACGCCATGATCATTTACGCGAGACACCCGCTCGCGACACAATCCGAATGATGCGTGTTACCGATAATACCGCTGTGACATCGTCCGCCACGACCCTCCACAAGGGAACCTTACCTTTCAGCAGGATGATGATGGTGTCGATCACCTCGTAAAACTTGGACAGGTAGAACAGATACCCCCAGTAGTACAAACCGTTAGCCCAGAACCGGTCGTTGCTGTCGCACAGGGCGGTGTGGAGCGACTGGGTCTTGAGCAAGGGGATCAAGGTAGCTACCACTTTGTAAAAGGTGATGCCCGAATACACGCAGAGAACCAGGTTGTGCAGAAACACAAAGGCGGTAAAGGCCCGGGTCTGGGTCCACGCCGGGGCCGCCGCCCGGGCCGCTGCCGCCGCCTTGGCCTTGAGGGCGGCCTTGTCGGCTCCAGGACCTCCACTAGCGGCGGCGACGTCCTTGGCCTGGACTCGGGATAGGATGCCCACGGGCCGCTGGGAGTTGATGTACTTGACAATGAGGGCGTAGGTCAGTGCAAAGAAGATTGGGAACTTCCAATGCATGACCCACGGGTACAGGCTAGCGAAGGGAAGGTCCGTCACCGGAATAGGTAGCGGAGGCGGCGCGCGGGTAAAGGACTGCAGCATGGTGTCAAGGGCACTGGCAACGGGGCCGGGTAACATGAGGACGGGGAGGTCAAGAGACTCCAAGGTTCAGGGAATGAGCGGAAGAATAGTGTAGAGCGGACGCAGGCGGAAACCGTATGAAGACAGGCTCCGACCCCTATGATACCAAAAAGGCTAGCGTGCGGTTGGCAAGGTGACGTGTGGCTGGGGTCGCTTGGTAAGCGACGTGGCGGAGCTTTGGCGTGTGGGGGTTGGGTTCCCGTACAGGTGAAACGTCCCTAGGCAGGTTGAATCGAGGAAACCAGAACGATGGTGATCCCGGCGGCTAGGCTAGAAGGGGTTGTGGGAGTGAGAGACACACTAGCCGGGGACTGGGAGTTTCACAGGCGAACGGAGTAGAGGAAGAAAGTGACACAGGGGGTCGATGCGGAAGGTAGGCGAGGCAGGTGGAGTTGATTGGGGGGTCCAGAAAGGAGGGGGACGGAGGCGGGCCACGGCTAGCCTTTAAGTACGTGTTGCTAACCGGAGGGAGGTTTCGCCAGCCTGGCGGCCACGATGTACTCCCTGGAAGTTGCCGGCCTAATCGAGCAGCGGGGGGAAGCGGCCTTCGAGCCGAGAGGAGGAACGTAGCGGCGCGAGAGAGCCAACGGGCCGGCCACCCACCAGTCGCCGCTGTTCCGCCAGTCAGCGGCTGACGATTAACGGCCGCTGGCCAGTTGGCGTTGTGCTGGCGGGTGGGTATGGCCGTCTAGGTTAGCTGCCGGCGAGTGGAAAGCATCTAAGTAAGGGTCTGAAAGGGACCTGAGAGGCCAGCGTGAAACTTGGCTGGAGTCGGGGGCCGGGATCGTATTCGCCAGATCATCTCTTGTGTTCTCTGGAAATAAGCGGTATATACGTTGCGAGGAGAAGTGGCACCATCGGCCATAGCCGTCCTCCCCCGCCGCGTTAGATCCTAGGAACACTTCTAGCTGGCCTCCCCCCAAGCAATACCGTCGCCATGCTCTGTCGGCGGGTTGAAGTTTGGGTGATTGGGCCATAGGACCACTGCCATGCCTCCTCACATACGCATCGGATTGATTACGCAGTAGCCCGGCCTAAATGACTAGAAGGCGGCCAGACATTGCCGCTGTGTCTGAGGCAATCAATAGATATGGCCTTTCAACACCACTCCCCTCTATGCATGTGCCAGTGAAAATAACCAGCTGTACGAAGTCTTTATAGCCGAATCATTCGTTTCAGCATTACTTCGCTCATACTGTACCTTGACCTGTGGATCGTATATATAAAGGGGTAAGCCGGCGCATCTACACCTCTGTACAAACCGATATGAAGTATACGGGGACTAGCCAATAACCATTTGTGCGGTTGGGAATAGAGCATTAGCTTGGAATGGTCGAAGTCTCCTCTCGCTACTGCCGTCCGCGTCTCCCATGCCTCCGCGCCAATCGGGCCTGGTCTGAACCGGGGGGGGCACGGTTAGTGGGTTTTCTCTATCTCTGCTCAACGCCGCACCCAGCCCGATTGTTACTGGCTGTTGGTCCATGACCCCAGCTATGGGATGCGTAGACTTGGGAACTGGGCTAAAACGACCAATAAAGTATCCTCCGAAAGCCCTCCCTAATATGGTGCAATCGGATAGCCCTCACCGCTTGGTAAGGCTGCGATTTCTCAGGTTCCTGCTGCAACGGCAGGTCCGCTTCGTACCCCAGAAGGGTACAGCATGCGGCCAATGGAAAATGCCAACACTGGGAGCCTGTCCCACATGTGGCTAGTAAATTTACAACAGACCTAGGAAGCTGTTCGCCACAGCAATCCTCAAAGTGTAAGCATGCTGCCACCGAGACCGGGCCTGGTATGCCAGGTCTACGGGCTGTCCCCTGAAAGATCCAAAGCCGTCCCCCCCAGGTCCACGAAACGAGCACCCGACACTGAGACCTACGTATTTAAAAGGTATGCAGCCTGCCAAATCCTTTGTTGTATATGCGTGTAATAAATACCGTACTTCAACACCTGATTTCCTTGCAGCCAACTCGCTCGCAACCTTGCTCAGCTAGCTGTCTGTTTTTTGTTATTTATTATCTCAATCCCCTGCCTTCGGCCGCATATTCCGTTGTACATCGGCCACTGTGGGACGAAATGTGTCGCTTTGTGCTGCAGGGGGGGGGGGTACTGGTACAATTATGTCCTTGATGCGAGGTGGGATGCATAGTCCCCGACAGAACTGGATCCTACGCCAATGAGACTAGTGGCAGGTGAGTGGGTCTCCGGTTAAGAGGGCAAGTACATTACAAGGTTCACACTCCTCCGCCCCCTTCTTCTGACGCCACTCACCAGACCCCTGTTCATCCTCCCAAACCTCTTGAAAGGACCACACGGCCTTTCCCAAGGTGTATGCACAAATCGGGTGCTGTAATGCATCTCACACCGCTTTATGTAACCTGCCAATCTTCCCGCTCACCAATCGAGGTGCATAGCCTGGTACCGCTGGACATACGGCACAGCAACCGGCTGCTATGCGCGGCTTAAGAAGACTTGACTCTACTATGCCCATATACTGCTCAAAGACCCATGCTGGTAGCAAAGGCAACTGCGTAGTAATGCGGGTAGCTCTCGATTTCTTGACGCTGGTAGATGCTGGGCAGTGTAAGAACCCTGCTGGTCCAGCTGGCTGCGGCCAGGTCCCAATTCACAGTAGACCAAGCAGCCTACGATCCTTGAGCCACACTCCGTTTCGTCATCTGAGGCCAACGGCAGTTTGGAATCGTATCCCAGTGAGCCTCGCCAATCCTCTCCCATGGTGGGAATATAGTAAGTCCGCTTACCTGCCAGCGGTTCAAGGCGGGAACCACCATCGACACAAAGGTGGGGTTGGCTGGGTCGTAGACTCTGATAGCCTGTGTCACATGGAGGAGGGAGGGATACTGGGAGGCGTGGTGACTGCGACCAAGTGGCGCAGGGGACTTTAATACGCGGGAATCGGTAGGATTGGGCGGAGGGGCTTGTGACGGGCCGCTGTGCTCGCCTATACCCTCTCGCTGGCACTAGGCTCGGGCCATTAGAAACCCTGCAAGCTGACCTTCTCACCTCAACCGCCTGTCTAAATCACCACCCCATTCTGCGCGCTTCATTGCCCATACCGAGACGCAGGGCCTTCAACTCGCTCTCCCTCTCTTACCATACTCACACCTCGCCCAGTGACTACACCCTCTTAATTAGTTCTACCCCTACCATGTCGCGTCAAATCGTGATTGCCATCAGCCCCGAGGCCCCCGAGACCCGGTACACCATTCAGTGGGCCATCGATAATTTCCTCCGTCCGAACGGCGATACGGTCCACCTGGTCTCCGGCGTGTGCCTCGAGTCTGACCTCGACGCCATTTCTCTAGGTGGGTTTAAGTGGCACTTGACCATATGGCGCCCCTTGCTTATATCATTAGGGCCTCCCTATCTCGGGAGAACGCCGTGGCGTCCTAAAAGGTGCAATTATGGCTCGACTCCGTATTAACCTGCCGCTGTTCACCACCGTTGCCCGTGGGGCGTGATTACGCCTCTCTTATCCCATTCCCCCCAATTCCGCAGGTATCAATGCTGGGGATTTGGCCGGCTACCTCATCGACATTGAGGACAAAGTAGGCTGCCTTTGCTACACGGCTCACGGTAAACTTTACCGCAGGTCTACCTAATGAACCGATTGGAGAGAAACATCTCAAGTTTAACCATCACTGCACGCAAAACACCCGCTGCCCCTCGTCCCTGTTTTCAGAATGAAGCTAGTGTGGCCCAGGCCATTTCCGAATACGCCAAGCTGCTATCCGATGCTAACGTAAGTCCACGGGCCCCGCGGCCAACCCCAGACTCCGCCGACCGGAATATCCTGATCAGCCTCAAAAGGTTTTTACAACTGCTCCTTACGTAACTCGCTATTCATCGCTCCTTCCATAATCAATGCACAACCATATCGGGTGCCACCTGGGATAGATCTCGCACGAAAGCGCTGTCCTAAAGGGCCATAGTGACGTGCGCGACACTGTTGTAAAGTACATCGAGGATGTCAAAGCTGACACTTTGATCGTCGGCAGCCGGGACCTAGGTGTTTGGAAACGGTAAGCTGAAGCTGGAGGGGCTGAGCCGGCGATACACATCCATTATAGGACCGGGCCGGGCGAGATCAGCCGATAGGTCATTGATAATGATATTAGGAGCCCTTGTTACCGCCCTGCAGGATAGGATCAACCTGACGAGCCGCCCACCCTCCTCATTAACCACCTTGCTAACCTGCCTCCCATGCCCCTCGGCTCACCGCATGTAGTCTCTGGCTGGGCAGCTTCAGCGACTTTTGCGTACATGCGGTGCACTGCCCGGTCATCATCGTGAAAGGGGTCGATGCTAAGCAGAAATAGGTGCTGGTCTATATACGCTAAGCCGCATCTTTCGGTCTTGGGGCTCTATGCAGCGCTGGATCGTGTTCCCCTCATCAAATGCGTTTATTCTTCGCCTTGTCTATATGAAGATTAACGCATGACTACCGCTCGACAGTTGTGCTTCTCTTCTTTCTCCTCCTCACCAGTATCCACCTTTATACATGGTGAATCCATCAACCTTTTCTCTACACCTTCTGACATTGGTGCGTTAGGGCTCTTCTTCTTTTGAACCCCATCTCCTCAACGCAATCTTCTAGCTATTTTCCCCCACAGCTCCCATTAAAAAAAGCCAGGCTCTACACTAGTGGCTCGGCCTGTCTATCCAATAGCCGAACTATATGACTCGCTCCTCATCCCCTTCAACCGCCGGGTCGATTGCGGATTATGTCCCTTTTGCACAAGACCAGTGGCGAGCCCGTGTGGACGAGCGGATTAAACACTCTGAAGGCGAGTGCCACGGTAAGTTTACCTCGCACTTCTTTGGAGCCGCTACACATGTCTAGAGGTCGGCTATAACTATATTGCATGAACCAGAGGGGGTCATATAATTAGTCTTGTTGATAGTGATTTATGGCTCACTAGTGCTAAAAACCCACTAATTCTCTCCTCCCCCATAATGCTTCATACTTGCCGCCGCCAATTCCTCCGCTCAAGCCATTATCGAGGAGTTGGCCAACGCGGTCAGTGAGCTCGCCCAGGAGCTGTCGAATCATGTCGACAGTCTCAACCGATTCGCCAACCAAACGGTCAAGGCTACCCTCCAGGATATCGCGAACCAGGAGGCACACCAAGGTAAGCAAGGCCCCGATTATCAACCAAGTCCCGAGGAGGGGGGTATCCGTGCGTGATGGCTTTGGATTTCGCCATATTCTGGCCCTCGCCCATACGCTTCAGCCCCAGACGCAATAAAACTGGCCTACTATAACTTTCCCTCCCGACTTTTCCTATTCTCACTCGCAGAAAACCTCCAAATCCAGCTTCTAACTTTCATCGGGGTCATGAAGAGCGCCTACAGCGAACTATTCGAATCCTTGGGCCAGAGTACGGACCCGGTTGAAATGGAATCGGAGACCAACCACTAGCACCAGCCAGGCGCCATACATGGGAGGGGGAGGGAAACACGCTGGACGCACCCCTGTCGGATATAATCGGCGGCCTCAATATTGGTGCCGAGCGTTGACTTGTTTAGTCGCACAGGTACAGCCAGCGTAATATCCCTATCAGATGATCCACAGGTGGAGGTCCGACGGCCTACTTTATACTTTATTGTTACTTTCAGACGACTGGGACTAAATAATCAAACGATATTCACAGTGAGGGCTCCCAAACAAGGTGGTTGGATATCTACAAGGAGTTGGGAGAATGTGGCACCGAATTACCTTCCCTGGTAAGTATAGAGGGGATGGGTCTGCATCCGGTCCAAAGAAACCCTAAATGGGCTGGGGTTCGGTGCCGGCTTGGGGGGCATTGGGGTCCTGTGCACCACCGGCCTGGTATCCGCCGCTCCCGGTGTTATAATCGGTGCCGAAAGGGATGGTCGGCACGCCATCAACACCACCAGTACCAGCACCAGGGTTGTTGGGATCGTATGCTCCGCCCGTGGCCGGGTTGCCGGCGCCTTCGGCACCCCCCTGGTAGTCACGCCGCCAGGTCGGGTTAGCCTGAATATCCTCCTGCGCATGACAAAAATTGAAGCGAGTGCACCCAAAGCCGGACCGGCACTGCGAGTCGTCAGTACAGGAACCGTTATCGTTGGACTGGCCACCTTGCAGGTCGGCAGACGCCTCGACCTTCTTATGGCACTTCTTAGCAGTGCTGCCAGGGGCCAGGAACATAGCGGTGGCAGCGATAATGAGAAGGGTCGAGGCACACTTCATGGTGACGGGATATGCGGTAACGGAGAGGGGTAGGCTAAGGGTTGGCGGCGTAGTTTGGAGATTTACAGTTGTTGGAGATGGAGTGAGACCTTGCAAGAAATAACGCTCGGCAGGCCAAGGTGTATCAAAATAAGATGCGAGGACAGAGTAGGCAACTGGATTGAGAGTACGGTAAGGTGAAGGTTCGATAGAAGAGTCGGTGCCATAGTATTTATATATGTGAAGTCGTTGCCCAGTCCCACTCCCATCTTCCCGGCGGAACTCAAGTACACAGGGGGGAGTCTGTGCGCACTGTCCTGCCGTCCACTTACATCCGTCCTCTGTGGCCGTGTGGGCCAAGCCACCAAATAGAGCGAGGGGCAAAGGTAGCAGGGCTCGTGTTGCCGAAGCTTAAAGGCCGGCAAGCCGAAGAGCGAGGTGAGGGAAAAGGGGAGAGACCGGTAAGGGATGAATTCATGTACGACGCCAGACCGGACGGCGCGACGATGTCTCTTTCTGTCGATAATGCGTCGGGACAAATAATAAGAGGTCCATTACTGCCGTCCGGTCCGCAAGTCAGCATGGCTAGACCGTCAACCCGCCGGCACATTGGCCCTCGCGAAATATGCCATATTTTGGAACGGAATCTGCAGGTGCAGACCATCGCGTTGAAGGGAGAAGGGGAATAAAGAGAGAACAAGGGGAGGAGTGAAAGAGGTGACGGAGGACCCACGCTCACCGGCCTTCTCGGAATACCCTCCCCCGACGTCACCATATCGACTGGAAGGGATGGGGTAGACACCGGTTGGTTTAGCGGCTATTCCTTGTCTACGAATCCGACGGCAACGATGTGCAGCCGGCCGGCTGTTCGCTGCAGCAGCCTACATCGTTCCCGCCGTGGTCGCTCACCAACCTATTAATAAACATAGCGTCTCCGTCTCCTTTACTTCGACTGCCTACCGCGGATATAGTCGGATAATACTGCTGTCCCGAAAAGTCGAAACGTATTAGCTTGACATAACTGACATCTCCTCCTTTACCACCAGATGGGGAAGGGGAGCTGGAATGCAATTTTATCAGATATCTGCCGCGAAACAGTGAATGTGGCGGAGGGACCGAGGGCGAAAAAGTGTATTTTCCACACCTAGAACCACGACTGAGCGGCACGGACACATCGGAAAGTTTCCGACGCTTCTCCCCGCCTGACGGTGGTGCCCTCGATGAGGGGTAAGGTGCTGCCATCTGAGATGAATCTGCCGTGGATTATAATGAACTCCATTTCCGTAGTATCGGGCACCAATATAATTTTTCAAAGTGGGTTCAGCGGTGCATAGGTGCTCTTGGCTAGCACCCTGTTCCTCCTTAGGTGGCGGGCACCGCAAATTGAGGAAAACCAGACGTCCCTGAATGTATCCCTTGGTAATCCTGCATGCTGACCATGAGTAGGTGGCAAAGCGTGATTAGTGCCCTCGTGAGGCTGAGCATTTCAAGCGTATTGATAATCTGTCATCGCCAGAAATTGCCAGGCTCAGGAAAAGCAGATGAGTCTACAGCGACCAGTAGCTGGTTAACGCAGCCGTGGCGAATCTCGTTGGCTAAACGCTTATATCAATTACATAGGCCGCCAGCCCAGCGTATATAAAAAAACCTTAAGATGTCATCGTCAGACGAGATACGTACTACCACACTGACTTTTATTAGTTCTTACACGGACTAGTCCGACGTACGATAGGAGAGCCAGCCAAAAGATCATCCACAGTGGTACTATGCCAAGGCAAATGGCGCCGGAAATGTAACGTGGATGCCAGGATAATTATGCTGTAATGTCTTAGCTTGCCAAACGTCATCTCATGCGCATATTGTCGACCTGCTGCCCTTACATCCTGGTAATGCCTTGCTAGAGGTCACCACGGTTCCACGGCTACAAGTGCCATTTCAGGTTAGTCAGCCCTTCCCAATCTGTACTCTCCGACACGTCGGTAAACGACTATCAAAGGTCCTTCGTGACGTCCCCTGCCTACACATCCGGCCCAACTCCATCTGTAAGTCGTAGTCACGTTAAAGTAGCTTTCCCTGTCCATCAGGTCCTATCCTGTAACCTTGTTTACGCCCACCACCCTGACTTATCAATTTTTCCGATACCTGCTTATAGGTGATAAAAACCCTGGCCACCATAGCACTTCTACATTGGCTAGCAAAAGCTGGAAAGCCGCTTTCTGTTTACGATGCCTCCCTTTT